>OENG01000021.1:0-146555 GCA_900239735.1 Blumeria hordei DH14 | reverse complement strand
GAGAATGCCTACTTGCATACTCCATACCTAGGGTGATTGCTTCCAGTTCTCCATTGTAGACATGGCCTCTGGTCCGATGTTAGTTTGATGGTGATGTTGAATACTGCTGCAACTCCCAGTAGCTGCAAACTGACTCCAAACCAGTGCTTCTGCCATATATGAGGCATCTGTGTAATGAATGTAGTAGAGACCAGTCAGTTTGTTGAAGCAAAGATTGATGTATCTCTGCTGCTTCATCCTTAGGGATCCTTTCAATTTTGACTGTATAAGGGAGAGCCTGCCTCCATGGTTTGAAATGAAATTGTTTGATTTGCTCCAAGGTGTCAAATTCCACTAGGTTTTCAATTGATTTCTTGATCCTACCAATCTGTGTCAACTTTAGTAGCTCAATCTTGTTATTTGCTTCCAAATTGACTGGATGAAATTGAGATAGTTTGGTTAAGCGGAATGCATACTGCCTCATGTTTTTACAGAGCCTAACCCTTGGTGGTGCAAGAGCAGCTTCCACCTCCATGGCAGAATTGGGGCTGTCTTGAATACCCCCAGTATCTTTCTTAAGGCCAGGTTCTGTATTTTCTGGAGAGATTTTGCTACATATTCTTGACCCTTCCACCAGATGACAGATCCATAATCTGCTATGCTGGTGACACAGGCAAGGTAGATTTGTCGAAGAGCAGCTGGTGACAGGCCCCTCTCTGTGTTGGCAAGTCTTGCCATCCTGTAGAATGATTGTACAGCCTGAGATGATCTGACCTGGACATGTTTCTTGAATGTCAATCCAGGGTCAAACCAGATGCCAAGCCATTGCACTGATTCCACAGGTTTAACAATATTGCCATTAGTTAATTTTACTGCAAAGTTTCCTGCATTTTTCTTTCTTGTGAAATGCATCAGTTCTGTCTTTGAAAGATCAAACTGGACTGCATTCTTGGTACCCAGCTCAAAGATCTGGGCTGCTTCCCTCTCAAGATTTTGATGTTTTTCTTCAGGCTGGTTGAGGCTGTTGTCAAAGTGATGTCATCCATGTAGGAGATAACTTTGACAGCATTTCTCCTGAATAATCCCTGAATATAGATAAGGAATAAAATTGGTGATACAGGACTCCCCTGAGGAATACCTGTATTTATCTCACTAAATTCCTCTTTTTCTCCATCAAATGACAGCTGTAGGCTTCGTCCCTCTAAGAAGGAACCGACCCAAGCTATAAGATTGATTGGTAATTTGAGCTTCTGCAGTATTTGCAGGAGTTGATTGCGTGCAACATGATCAAATGCCCCCTTTACATCCAAGAAGAGGGTTGATGTGACCTTGTTGAGTTGTTTATTAATTTCTACCTCATTGGTAAGAAGTAGTGCTGCATCTATGGCCGACTTCTTCAGCCGACCCCCAATCTGAGAAGGATCCAGCAAGTCTGATGTCTCTGCCAGATACCCTAGCTCCTGGCCAATATTCTCTCCATGACCTTGCCAAGGCAATTGAGAAGAGAGATGACCCTGTATGCTTTGGGCTGGGAGTAGTCTGGTTTTGATTGCTTTTTAAGTATGATCCCAGTTGCCTGCTTCCAACATTGAGGATGATATCCCACCTTGAAAAGACTGGAATAAAGCTGGAAGAAGACATTTGGGATAGCTTGATAGGCTTTGACTATTATTTGATGATTTATACCATCTGGTCAGGGTAGTTCCTTTGATGTTTGTTGAGCAAGCTCTTTCTAGCTCTGACCATTCCAATGTGGGCCAAGTCCAACTACCTGGCTGGTAAGTATTCCATTCCACTTCATCAGCATGGGGAGGAGATGGGAAAAGTGCATTTCGAAAGGCCTTGCACTTTCCCTCAAAAGACTCCTGTAACTGGTTGTCTGCTGACCTGATGGATTGAATACTGCTGTTTTGTCTATCCTTGGTGTAGGACATGGCCTTGAAAATGGATTGGGCATCCTCTTTTTCAAGGAATTTATTCCAATGATCCTGCTTGGCTATTTTGATTGCTGAGAAATATTTGTTCCTGCTTTCTAAATATGCATTTTTGATATTGAGATCATCTTTATTGAATTTCAGCATCTTATGGTTTCTAGTCATTTCTTTTCTCATCAACTTCAGGTCTTTATTCCACCATGGCTTTGATGTATGATGAAATGATATTATTGGCATACATGCCCTTGCATCCTTGGTGATACAGCTGGTGAGTTCACTTGCTGCTTGGTCTAGCTGATGAAAAGTCAAATGTGAGCCTGTCCTTAGGTATTCAATTCCATCAGATTCAATGAGGGGACCAATGTCATCAAGTGCCAGGAGAACAGTGTTGTTATGTGTTATATCTTGCAAGATTTTGGCAAATTTATCCCAGTCTGCTTGGTTAATATTAAGCCTTGGTTGACATTGACTTCTGGGCTGGAGATTTGAAAGAGACTCCAGGGTGAATAGGATCCCATAATGATCAGATCCAATATCACCCATGATTTGCCAGTCCTTGATTCTACTTGCAACATTTGGTGATGCAAAAGTCAGATCAATCACTGTTGCTTTTTCCATATGCTTCCTGAAGAATGTACCCTCACCAGGATTATTGATTAGCTCCACATCTTGTGCCTCACACCATTCAACCAATTTCTCTGAGGGACCAGTTGGAATTGACTCTGGCTCCCACAGGGGATGGTGAAGGTTAAAGTCCCAAGAAGGATGGATTTAGGGCCGGGTTGCTGATTGTACAGGTGAGCTTCAATGGTTTTACCCCTCTGACCTGCCTGATCATCTTGGTTATAAATGTTAATAATTTTTATACTGCCTACTCCATCAGTCATTTCTAGGACCTGGATGTCTGGATCCTGTGGTGACTGCTTAGCAAGCTTAATTTTGTTCCCAAGTCTCCTAGCAACATAGACCATTGTCCTTGGTCTAAATTGAGTCGAAAACTTGGGAAATATCTGTTCAAATCCACTGTGATAGACGGATCTGGTGTTAGTGTAGTCCTGGCTCCTAGGCTGTCTGGGATCAGCCATGGCTCCTGGACTGCTATGATATCAATTTTGAGCTCCACAGCCAGCTGTAGAGCATTTTCAGTTGCATATTGGTTTTTATTCAGGTTGATTTGAAGGACGCGCATATCAGGTGTGTCTGACATTACAATTCCTCCTGATCAAGTTTATTTTTGGCTGCAAGATAAACCTCGCAGGATTTGGAGTTGGCCTGATGAGAGCCTGAACAATTGGCGCATTTTGGGGCTAGATGTGAGCAGCTAAGTCCCCTTGTCCTGCAGACACTACAATAGTGTTGCTGAGTGCTATGATTTTCTCCACATAGACCACAGACTGCTGATTTTCTGCAATAGCTGTCAAGGTGACCAAAGCTTTGGCATTTGTTACACTGGGTTGATGGAGCCACATTGTAAAATTTTTCAACTCTGACACTGATTCCAGCAATATAGAGTCGATTTCTGATTGCTCTGTTGGCCTCCTCTTCAGTTGCAAAGGCTATTGCCACTGATCCAGCCCGTTTGATAGTCCTATTCTCTCTGCTTGATAGCCAGTACGGTGTTCCAATTGGTTTGAGACCCTTGTTGAAGGTCAAAATCTCATCTTTGACCAACTCCATACCATCTGGATTGTCAAAGTCTAGTAGTGGAATCCCATGAGCAACAACCTTGTGCCATGGTTTGTCAATCTGTGCAAAAGTAAATGGAACTAGATGTTCCCAAAGTTCCCTTTTCTCCAGAAGGAATTCTGCTGTGTAGTCTTCTGTTGTGGTTATGGATAAATTCTTGGCTGATGTAGTGCTCACCATGTTCACTACTGGGCCCTTGATTCCTCTATCTGCAAGGGCTTTGTTAAGGCTATTTCTTGCAGCCAGGGGTGAGATCACTGGTGGAGAGTTTGGAGCTTGGACAAGTATCAATCTCCTAACCTTTTTTTCCTTGGGTTGATTTTGGCTTTGTGGTTGAGTGGTATTGACCTTCTTTTTTCCCCCTACAACTGTCCATTCTTGAGGCTTTGCTTGATATGATTCTCCATTGTTTGCAAGGATCTTGGCAAAGCTCATGGGCTGGGCAGGTTTTGATTGGGCAACTGTGTTTGATACAGAGGGCTTAGATGGTACTGGCTGGACAATGGTGGTTTGTAGATCTCTTGTTTTATTTTCAATTTTTCTGGTGGCTTGTTCCAAGTTGGCTATCTGAGAGGTGATAATTGCTGAGGCTTTGGATAGTTGCCCCTTTTCTGTAAATTCCCTTGACCATGTGGCAAAGAACTAGTTAATAAAAGTACTTCAAGGTCTCAAGCTACCAAAGAGCTTGATATCTTGGGTAGATTCATTTCTGAGCCAAAGGACACTGCAACTAAGATTTGATGGGATGACTGAAAATGTGCAAGAAATAAAGACTGGAATCCCACAGGGCGCAAGAACATCAAATTTTCCGAATTGAATATTTTGTCCATAACTTTTTGCGACAGAAAGCTTTCATCAAACAAACAATTGTTTACGATTCATTACATCAAGCGCTATCGATTAAGATATCTTTCAGCCAATTTGACGCACTGGTTGACCTGATAATGTCGAAAAAGCCGATTTCTGGGGCCTCCCCCTCTAAGAATCCGTCATCCAGCCCTCCACCATCCAGCTCTCCACCATCATAATCCAACAACCAACCTGAAATCATCAATTTGGAGTGATCTTCCAGCTCCTCCTGCTATCATTAACCCTGCTCCTGCCTTTAATTCATCAATTGATGATGTTTTCATGGACTTCTCCAGTGATCCAATTGCTGGCCCATCTCATGATGGGAAAAAATTTTCAGGGACCCACTTGGCTGGGGACTCTCGAAAACGAGGCTGCAGCCTCAACCAGCACTCTGAGCTGCATCGAAAAATTCAATTAGTATCTGCAGGTACTGAAAATTCATCATATAACTCCCCCAAGATGCACTTCTAGCAGCAAGGGACAACATCATCCAGGCTTACGGCCTCACAAGAAACCGAAATGAGCAGGACAAATTGTTGGATCTCCTTGAAATTTTCAGGGAATTTACAGAAAAGGGGCAACTATCCAAAGCCTCAGCAATCATCACCTCTCAGATAGCCAACTTGGAACAAGCAACCAGAAAAATTGAGAGCAAAGCTAGGGACCTTGAGGCTGTTCCAAGTCCCTCAAAAACCATTGAACCAGTAGTACCAAAAGCCAAAACTCAACCAAAAGCTAGCAACCCCATGAGTTTTGCAAATATATTAGCTTCAACATCAGCAAATTACAATGCTAAGCCTCAAGAATGGACAATTGTTGGTGGGAAAAAGAATAACCAGGCCAACCAGCAAGCTAAACCAAGCAAACCAGTGGAGAAAAAGGTTAGAAGGCTAATACTAGTAAGAGGCCCAGAATCACCCATCATACCATCACCCCTAGTAGCACGAAATGCACTTAATAAGGCATTCAGTGATAGAGGAATCAAAGGGCCGGTGGTCAACTTGGTCAGCTCCACCACAGCAAATAATGTTTCAATTACAACTACAGAAGAATACACTGCTGATTTTCTTCTGGAAAAGAGGGATATATGGGATAAACTCATCCCATTTACATTTGCTCAAGTAGACAAGCCATGGCACAAGGTAGTTGTCCATGGCATTCCTATCCAAGACTTTGACAATCCAGATGGAATGGAGATGATTAAGGATGAAATTAAGACCTTCAATAAGGGCTTTACACCAATTGGAACACCCTACTGGCTTTCAAGTAGGGAAAATCGAACCATCAAAAGAGCTGGATCTGTGGCCATAGCATTTGCCACTGAAGAAGAAGCAAATAAAGCCATTCGAAACAGGCTCTACCTTGCAGGCATAAGTGTAAGGGTAGAAAAATTCTACAATGTAGCACCATCAACTCAATGCAGTAAATGCCAAGGATTTGGACACCTAGATAGTTACTGCAGGAAATCAGCTGTTTGTGGTCTCTGTGGAGACAATCACAGCACTCAGCAACACTACTGCAGTGTCTGCAAGTCAAAAGGAAAGATCTGCAGCCACTTGGCCCCAAAGTGTGCCAACTGCTCAGGTTAACATCAGTCCAACTCCAAGTCCTGTGAGGTGTTCCTTGCAGTCAAAAATAAGCTTGATCAGGAGGAATTGTAATGTCAGACACAACTGATATGCGAGTCCTTCAAATTAACCTAAATAAAAATCAATTAGCAACTGAAAATGCTCTACAGCTGGCTGTGGAGCTCAAAATAGACATTATAGCAGTCCAGGAGCCTTGGCTGATACCCAGACATCCACTGAGCCTGGACTATACTTACACCAGATCCGTTCAACACAATGGATTCATACAAATCTTTCCCAAGTTTCCAGCACAGCATCGTCCAAGAACCATGGTCTATGCTTCAAAGAGACTCTAAAATAAAATCAAGCTGGCAAATAATTCACCTCAAGACCCAGATATTCAAATCCTTGAGTTAAAAGATGGATCCAGCCATATAGAACTAATAAATATGTACAACCAAGATGATCAGGCAGGTCAGAGGGGTAGCACCATCAATGCTCACCTGTACCATCATCAAATAAGCCCCAAAACTATCCTCCTAGGGGACTTCAACCTTCATCATCCATTGTGGGAGCCTGAGTCAAATGCGACTGGTCCCTCAGAAGAATTGGTTGAATGGATCCAGGCCAAAGGAATGGAACTAATCAATAACCCAGGTGATGGTACATTTCATAGACCACATATGGAAAGGGCTACAGTAATTGATTTGACTATTGCAACCTCAAGAATTGCTAGTAGGGTCAAAGACTGGCAAGTAATGGGTGATGTAGGATCAGATCATTTCGGAATATTGTTCACCATTGAGACACCATCCAAACTAAATGATATATTAAAACCAAAAGCAAGATTAAATTTCAAATTGGCAGACTGGCCAAATTTTAATCTTATTTTGAAGGAAAATATTAGTAAATGCAAAGCCCTTCAAATTTGCAATGAGGGGGAATCAATTACCATTCTGAAGGAATTCACTACCTGAGGACTGGCAATCATTTATCCTCTTGCCAACTTGAGCAGGCTGCAGAAGAACTAACAAAGTGTATTTCTGATGCCACCAGGGCTAGTGTACCTTTGATGAAATTTAATCATATATCAAAGCCATGGTGGAGCCCAGAGCTGAAACTCATGAGAAAAGATATGTCCATCAAACATAAATTCTTGAAAAGCAACAAAGAAAGCCTGGCTGCCAAGAGCTCCTATTTGGAGGTCAGGAACAAATATTTCTCTGCAATTAAACTTGCCAAGCAAGAGCATTGGAACAAATTTCTCGAGAAAAATGACACCAGATCAATATTCAAAGCCATGTCTTATACCAAGGAGAGAAGATCAATGAGTATCCCTTCTATATTATCAGCTGAAAATACATTTGAGGAATCTTTTGAGGGAAAGTGCAAGGCCTTTCGAGATGCACTCTTTCCCTCTCCTCCCCATGCTGATCAAGTGGAATGGGACAACTACCAGCCAGGTAGTTGGACATGGCCAACATTAACCAAATTCGAACTAGAAAGTGCATGTTCAGCTACTATCAATGGAACCACACCCGGACCAGATGGAATCCCTCATCAAATCATAAGCCAGGCCTATGCAGCCATCCCAAATGTCTTCTTCCATGTATATTCTAGTCTTTTTGAGGCAGGATATCATCCTCAATGCTGGAAGCAGGCAACTGGGATCATATTAAGGAAGCCAGCAAAGCCAGACTACTCCCAGCCCAAAGCATACAGGGTCATTTCTCTTTGAACTGCCTAGGCAAGATCATGGAAAGAATCTTGGCAAAGAGGTTGGGATATTTGGCAGAGACATCAGAATTGCTACATCCATCCCAGATTGGGGGCCGCCTGAAGAAGTCGGCTGTTGATGCAGCACTACTTCTTACTAATGAAGTAGAAACCAACAGACAGCTTAATTTGATCACTTCAACCCTTTTCATGGATGTAAAGGGTGCCTTTGATCATGTGGCCCGAAATCAACTGCTGGTAATTATGCAGAAAAAGAAGCTACCTATCAACCTCATAGCCTGGACAGCTTCATTCTTGGAGCAGAGGACTTTGCAACTTGAGATTGATGGTGAAAAGGAAAGCTTTAGTGATATCAAGACAGGTATTCCTCAGGGGAGCCCTATATCACCAATTCTTTTCCTGATTTATATCCAAGGACTCTTCACCAGCAATACAGTGAAAATCATCTCGTACATGGATGATATTACCCTGACAATAGCAAGCTCTAGCTTAAAAAAAATATCAGAATACTAGAAAGAGAAGCTTCAAAGATCATCAACTTTGGGCTTAAAGATGCAGTTCAGTTTGATCTAGTCAAGACAGAGCTCATGCATTTTACTAGGAAAAAATTAGCACAAGAGATGGCAATTAGACTTCCCCATGGAGAAATAGTGCAACCATCCCAATCTATTAAATGGCTGGGAATCTGGTTTGACCCGAGTCTAAAATTCAGAAAGCATATACAGATCAGGACATCCCAGGCAACCCAGGCATTTTTTAGAATGGCAAGGCTTGCAAACACCGAAAAAGGTCTCTCCCCAGCTGCCCTGAGGCAAATCTATCTTGCTTGTGTTATCAGCATTGCAGATTATGGCTCAGTGATCTGGTGGAAGGGACAAAATTACATAGCAGATGCACTGCAAAAAATACAGAATCTTGCCCTTCGGAAAATTCTCGGTGTCTTCAAGACAGCTCCAATTCTTCCCATGGAGGTAGAAGCAGCTCTGGCTCCACCAAGGTTTAGACTTCGTAAAAATTTGCAAAGATTTGCACTAAGACTATCAAAGCTATCCAAATTTCATCCAGTAAACATGGGAGTGAACAGCCATATTGATCTTCAAAAGCCAACTCAGCTCAGCAGGATCAATAATTCAATTACAAATCTCTTTGATTATGATGGAATAGAACAAATAAAACCATTCACTTTTAAGCCATGGAGGCAGGACCTTCCATATACAACCACAATTGAGAGGATCCCCAAGGATGAAGCTGCAGAGAGACATCAATCTTTGCTCCAACAAACTGACTGGACCTCTACAACATTTATTTACACAGATGCCTCGTTGATGGCCGAAAGCACAGGTGTTGGGTTAGTCTTTGCAGCATCTGGGAGCTGCAGCAGAACTCAACATCAATTTCAAACTAATATTGGACCAGGGGTCCTGGTATATAATGGAGAGCTCGAAGCCATTGTTCTGGCTATGGAGTATGCCAGCCAGCATGCACTGCCAGGTCATAGTTTTCAAGTCTTTTCAGATAACCAGGCAGCCTTATATAGACTTAAGAAACCATCTGATAATCCAGGACAGGCCTGCCAGCTCAGAGCTATAGCAGCTGGAAAGATTATTCAGAGCAACATTTCAACAATAAATCTCAACTGGATTCCAGGTCATCTGAGTATTGAAGGCAATGAGATGGCAGATAGACTTGCCAAAGCAGCATCATGTCTTCCTCCTGAAAAGGAAGTGACAAGCTTTGCCATGGCAGGGACAACTATTCACAACAGCTTTCAAGATCATTGGCTCAATTATCTGAAAAATAAGCAGAAAAGATTAAAATATAACCCTTCATCCTATGAGAAGAAATTTGACTGGAAGGTTAATGGCAAGATAAAAATACCATCAGGTACTGCAAGAGAAGTGGTGAGCGCATTCTACCAGCCCAAAATAGGACATGGCTACAATATGTCATACTTGTACAAGCAAGGGCTCAGTGATAGTGACAGGTGCAGATGTGGGAAGAGAGAAACACCGGAACACCTATTACTCAGCTGTAGCAACTACAGGCACGAACGGAGTCAGCTGATAAATAGTCTTAACAATAACCAATTAAGTATGAAGCTTTTGCTACACACCAAAATTGGGATAGAATATACCATTGAATATATCAAGAAGACTAAAGTATCAACAAGACGATGGCATCTTCAAAGGAATGAGAATGGTGGGGATGGATAAGAAGGGAGAATCAAGAAAGTTTGAGAGAACTGTTGTTAAGGGCAGGAACAAAATAGGGCATGACCCTCATCATCTATTGGCAAAAATTAAGCACAACTATATACTAATTTACTATGAACCTTAAAGCTATTTAGATAGTTTTAGCTGTCCTTCATAGTCATAGACTCAGTAGGGACATTAATAAAATTCAATTCAATTCAATTCAATTCAATTCAATTCAATTCAATTCAATTCAATTCAATTCAATTCAATTCAATTCAATTCAATTCAATTCAATTCAATTCAATTCAATTCAATTCAATTCAATTCAATTCAATTCAATTCAATTCAATTCAATTCAATTCAATTCAATTCAATTCAATTCAATTCAATTCAATTCAATTCAATTCAATTCAATTCAATTCAATTCAATTCAATTCAATTCAATTCAATTCAATTCAATTCAATTCAATTCAATTCAATTCAATTCAATTCAATTCAATTCAATTCAATTCAATTCAATTCAATTCAATCCAAAAGCCTATTGGCTGATTTCTCTTCTTCCATGTCTATCCAAGCTTCTGGAGAGGATTTATGCCAATCAGATTTTATACTATGCTAACACAACCAGTGACTTACTGCATCATAGCCAAATGGGAGGTCGAAAACAGAGATCAACAACTGATGCAGCCTTGCTTTTGCAAAATTTGTGGAGCAGAATAAAATTAAGAACAGAGTTGTATCTACTGTCTTCCTCGACAATCTCGGAGCATTTGATCGACTGCAGCCATTAGCATTGACAAAAGTGCACCAGAAACTTCAGCTACCAGTAGTTTTCATTTCATGGGTCAACTGTTTTTTGACAGGTAGAACAATGCAGCTATGCTTCAATGGACAGATGGGTAGTGAATTTCAAGTCACTGGCACACCCCAGGGCAGCCCTATCTCCCCCTTGATCTTCCTACAATCTATAAGGTATCTGTACCCATCGGAAACACCACCAAACTTTCTCCAACTGTCCTACATTGACGACCTATCAATTTCAGTGGCATCAACATCAGTAGACAAAAATATTCGCCTATTAAAAGAAGCTACAGATAATCTAATTGAAAGAGCAAACAAGCTATCAATCACCTTTGAGATGGACAAAACCGAGCTCATCCACTTCTCCCAACATAGGAAGCCACTCACATCAACTCTTATACTACAAAATAGTGTAACTTTACATCCAAGTGAGATGGTGCGATGGTTGGGTTTCTGGTTTGATAGGAAACTATCCTTCAAAGCACATGTAGATAAAAGGCTTCAGCTAGCCAATGGAGCCCTCAGTAGAGTGAAGCAGCTTGCCTCATCTACAAAAGAGCTTCAATTTCAAGCCCTACGCCACTTGTATATAGCTTGTCACATCAGTGCTATACTATGGCTCTGTACTCTGGCAGGGAAGAAGAGGTTCAGGAACACTAACTAATAAGTGTCAAAGGCTTCAGAATCAAGCAATCATACTAATAACTGGTGCCTACCAACACAGCCCAATCAAGGCCCTCGAAGTGGAAGCAGCCATCCTGCCGACAAAAGTCAGACTGATGAAGCATGCATTTAACTATGCCCTCCGACTTTTAAGACTTCAGAATACACACCCTGTACAGCAACTGCTGTTTCAGCCATTGAAGGATGGATTGAATACACTTCCAGAACTGGACCTCGGAATATTTGACCAGTTGGAAAAGCCAACAAATCAGCTTTCAAGAATTGGGATGTTTCTCAAGGTATTTACTAAGTTTCAGAAGCTAGAGGAAATAAATTCAGCTTGGATGACACCATGGAGCTCAGCACCTCTATAGATTTACATATCATCTTTATCCAGGGTTTCAGCTCATGAACAACATTTAAAATCAATGCAGATAATAGATCCAGACATAGCCATAGCTTACACAGATGGATCTCTATCCAAGAGCAATGTGAGCAGCATTGGATATGTCATCTACATGCCTTTTACCCGAGAGGTGAAAAGCTTCTCCTTCAATCTGGGAAGCTCCATTGGAATCACTGACACTGAAACCTACTGCATTTACAAAGCAATCCAGTTCCTTAAGAAAAAGCTGCCAAATGCAAGATACCAAATTTTTAGTGACAGCCAAGCAAGTCTTCAGAGAATTAAGGGGAAGACAAATCACCTCTCTCACCAAATTTGAAACTTAGCCAAAGACTGCAACCTGGAATTATTGCTTCATAACAAGATTGGAATCAAGATAACATTGGACTTTTTGAGGGAGACAAAAATATTGACCAGGTGATATGCCTAGACCCACATGGCTACAGTGCACAGCTTCAGTTATGATGGTCACGCAACTGCATGCATTTGCTCTGTTTGCTCCTGCTTTGTTGAGTTAGTATAATTAGTAAGCAATAGTCTAGGGACTATAAGTAGAGAGCTTTCCTCCTCAGTAGATAAAGTAAGCAATACAGTCTTTCCTCATTCTACAGAGATCATTCTCCACTCCTCTTCTTGACCTGTCCGGCCCAGCAGCACATTTGTGATCACTAGCAGCGAGCTCCCACAAATTGTATGTACACCCGAATCACAGACCTATCATAACAGGTTATGAGCCCGGCGCGTCCACGTACTTACAGGAGTTAGCTAACCATTGTGAAAAACTAGATTAAGCATCATGAAAATGACTGATCCAAAGGAAATTCTTGGTAATGGTATCTCATTTATCGCTTGGAGAATGGCATTGCGTGCTAAACTTGGACGCAAAAACGTCCTAGGACATGTCTTTCATGACATGCCTGGGATCCGTCCAGTCAACATCCCTACAGATCCTTTATTAGGGAGCCCAAACGCCGAAGATGCCGATAAACTCACGGAAAAGTACCTGAATGAATTCGAGCGCTGGACTTTGGGAGAAATCGAAGCAAAGAATATCATCACCCAACGACTATCTACGACCATCTGCCCCCAACATTATGACAACCTGACGGCCAAAGAACTCTACGACACTGTAGCCGGGACCAGGAATGAAACTGCAACTGCACCATATGCTGCAGCACTCGAAACACTGTTGAGCATCAGGTTTGTTAGTACTGCTGATGATTATGTTGACCGTTTCCTAGCAGCATACCAGAGTGTCAACAACGCGGCCGATGCAATTTCTACTCGGCCGTTAGCCTCTGGGTATCGCATAGGTAACGGACATGCATCAGCCATTTTGTGATGGGAACAAAGAGGATCAAATGGCTAAATGTTTGGCATGATACAAGAGCATTCGATTCCGACAACAAGTATGCACCACTGCGAACTCTGATGTCTTCTTTGCGACCTGTAGCAGGCAATCGGACCCAGACACCCAACACGGTGGCTGTGGTCGTACCCAACAGTATCAACGTAGACCCGGAAGCATACTGCAAGAGGTGCAAACATCGGCACAAGAATAAGTATTGTTATTGTCTACACCCAGAATTGGCACAGGGAAGCAATAACCGTTCTGGGGTAAACAGGGGCAATGGCAAACAGGCCTCGGTCAATAGCGTAGGAGACGATAGTGAGTCAGACTCAGGAGGGGTGATAATTGCTGCATCATCTCGAATGAATGAATCCGTTACACTCTATGACACAGGTGCATCGCACCACTTTGTCCCACACCGCTCCATGTTTAGTGAAGTGAATTGCTCCCCTAAACCATTCAAGTTCGATCAGGCTGTCGATACTAGAGAGCTATGTCAACAAGGAACAGCGGCTCTTAAAATCGGGACATTTTCGCTCCAGCTCCATGAAACTTTTCTTTCACCTGAATCTTCGTGCAATATTGTGTCAGCCGTTAGGTTGGAGAGGCTCAGCAACATAGTACCGGATCCAGAAAAGTCTCTGTTGGTACAGAAACGTGACAATGAGTCTAGTGTTCCCATAGCAAGACTGAATGCGCAAGAATGATGTATACTACATTTATCCCCTTGAAAAAACCAATACATCACGAAGTAATATAGCAGCTCCTGGTGTTGTAAGAATACCACAGACCACAAGTGCACAACGATGGCACCAAAGACTCGGACACACGGGCCAGAAAATCTTAAAGAAAACCGCCCAACACACAAAGGGACTTGAAAATATAGACCTAAGTCAGCTCACAACATGCGAGACATGTCACCTCAGCAAAGCCCAAAGATTCGTATCTCGAGAACCTAGACCAATCCCGTACGCACCTCTAGATGAAATATTTATAGATACAGTAGGCAAGATTACCACTGCAATTAACGGACTACAGTATGTTGTGATAATTACAGATTCTAAAACTCGCATGAGATGGTCATTATTAACCCAATCCAAAGACCAGATTGCCTCTTCTCTTGTGCAGTGGATTGAATTTCAACACCATCATCATGGAAAGAAAGTCCGCGCAATCTTTAGAGACGGAGGCACTGAATTTTTACGCATTAAATCACACTGTGAACAGCATGGTATTCGTACTGATGTATCCGCTCCAGATACACCTGAGCAAAATGGAGTATCTGAAGCAGCAAACAAAGTAGTTTTAAGACTCGCAAGGTCAATGCTGATTGATGCCCGCATGCCTGCACTTTATTGGCCCTGGGCAGTTCGACATGCATGTTACATTGTTAATAGATTATACTGCTTACGCACTAAACAGATCCATTACTTGATTTCATGCAAGGCCTTCATCAGCCGCACACTGGTCAAGTAGACCTTACGAACCTTCCAAGGTTTGGCTGTCGAGCATATAAACTAATACAACCGAAGCCAGGTAAATTCGAGCCCAGAGCAGCAAAAGGATGGTTTATGGGTTTCCAGGAAAATACTGACAAGAACTTCATCATTTATTATCCCCATTGGACAACATCACATGGCTGGAAATGGATAGAAAATTTCACTCCCCATGCATCTTTCAATGAAGATATAATGTTTGGTGACGAGCTAAGTCCAATCAATCAGCAGAAAACAACGAACTACTGGGCCAGTGATAACTCATTATTTACAGAAACAATGAATTATCAACATAATCCTCCTTTAACTCCAGAACTTCAAACTCCAGCATCGTTTGAGGGGGAGAGTTCATCACCCACCACGCTAGAATCTGACTCTATTACACAAGATGCAACCGAAGATTCCGCATTAGCCGATAACATAAACAATCGGCCCAAATCAATAGTTCAAGAAGTGACTTCACTCTCGTCATCAGAAGAACAATTACCACCAACAGACATCAGAAATGTGAGTTCCCAAAGTAGTGAGCAAGGTTCATTAAGTGAATCGTACCACTCGAAAGATATAGCAGACTCCCCCCAGAATCATCCTTCCCTAGCCATTCACAGGAGCTTAGCCTGCAGCCAGAAGATGAGGGGGAGTCCAGTTCTGAAGAAGAAGCAGATGAAACGCCATACGACAAGATCATGACTGGATGGGACCCTATACGCTCTATTGCTGGACAAAAACGAGCGCACTCACCAGAAAGGGAATACTCGCCGGAAAACGAGACCACAAGAACTAGGTATGGCAGAGAGGTTAAGAAACATGACTACAAACGTCTCCACTATGGCAAGGCAGCACAAATCTCCAACGATCCAAAAACCTGGAGCGAAGCCATGACTAGTCCGGAGGCCGTGCAATGGAAAAAGGCTACAGATGAGGAATTTCGCTCCCTCAAAGAAAAAGGAGCCATAAAAATCATTCGCCGCACAGAACTTCCACAAGGACGCAAACCTATGAAATGCAAATGGGTATTTAAGAAGAAATTTAGAGCAGATGGCAGCATCGAAAGGTGGAAGGCTCGTTGTACAGCGAAAGGCTTTACCCAGCGTCAAGGCATTGATTACCATGAAACTTTCGCTCCTACACCACGACCGGAAACTGGTAGAATCATGCTTGTGCTAGCCCACCAATTTGGCTGGCACCGTAGGCAAGGTGATGTTCCAACCGCTTTCTTAAACCCTGACATTGACATTGACCTTTACATGGAAATGCCCCAGGGCTATGAAAAAGAAGGATGCATAATTCTCCTTCGCAAAGGACTCTACGGTCTCAAGCAGGCAGCAGCTCTGTGGTATGATGATGCCAAAGCAACCCTTGCTAGACTTGGTTTCCACCCAACTACATCAGACGTATGTCTATACACCAACGCCCACCAAGATGTATTCGTGGTTATGCATGTAGATGATTTCCAGGTGATGGGTCCTAACTTAGGCAAGATAGAAACACTGATGCAAGCTTTACACAAGAGATATAAGATAAAATCGGTGAGCACAGACTTGTTTTTAGGCATCCATATCAGTTACCCCAGAAAAGATACCCTAGCATTATCACAGGGTCAATACACACGCACACTGATAGATCGACACGGCTTAAAAGACTGCAAACCTGCTTCAACACCCCTTGAGCATCTAATGCTTCCAAGCGATAAAGAAAGCACACCAGAAGAGATTACAAGATACAACTCCATTATAGGTGGCCTGCAGTTTCTCGCGAATAGCACTAGACCCGATATTGCATTTTCTGTCAACCACTTGGCGCGATTTTTGACAAACCCCTCAGGTGAACATCTGCATGCAGCTCACCGGTGCTAAGGTATCTCTCTAAAGAACCGGATCGAGGAATCACCTTCAACAGATCAATAGGTAAACCCTCACTTAAAGCTTACACGGACGCAGATTTTGCAGCAGATCCATCAACAAGCAGATCAACTTCCGGATCGCTGATTATACTAACTTCAGGACCAATAAGTTGGCGATCCCATCTTCAGCGGGAAGTTGTTTTGTCTACAACTGAGGCTGAGTATCTTGCTGCCACCGAAACATGTCGTCAGCTACAGTGGACAAAATCGCTTCTGGAAGAGTTAAACATTACTGATCACATTGAGGGAGCAAAATGCACCAAGTTGTACGTGGACAATCAATCGGCAATTTCCCTTATCAAAAATCACGACAATCACAGAAGATCAAAGCATATCTCACTTAGGAACTTCTATTGTCGGGAGCAGCATCAAAAGGGATTGATTGATGTGTCCTACGTGCCTTCTTCTGATCAACTAGCTGACTCACTGACCAAGGTTAAATCATCAGTCGCTATTCAATAACTTAAGGAGTCGTACCGACAGGGGGAGTGTTGTGCCTAGACCCACATGGCTACAGTGCACAGCTTCAGTTATGATGGTCACGCGACTGCATGCATTTGCTCTGTTTGCTCCTGCTTTGTTGAGTTAGTATAATTAGTAAGCAATAGTCTAGGGACTATAAGTAGAGAGCTTTCCTCCTCAGTAGATAAAGTAAGCAATACAGTCTTTCCTCATTCTACAGAGATCATTCTCCACTCCTCTTCTTGACCTGTCCGGCCCAGCAGCACATTTGTGATCACTAGCAGCGAGCTCCCACAAATTGTATGTACACCCGAATCATAGACCTATCATAACACCAGGGGATGGTATATAGGGGAGAAAGAATGTGGAAATTAGGGTAGACGTCTTTGAATTCTGATGGAAAATTATTGTAGTATAGCTACACATCTTAAATAGTCATAGACTCAAATAAGATATAAATATAAAAAATAAAAAAAAAGCCTGCAACCTAACCATTTCTTGGTGTCCAGCCCATGTGGGTATTGAGGGAATGAACTTGCAGACTCACTTGCAAAAGGAGCAGTAAAAAAGATAGCTTTAAGAAAGGACAAATTTACATCTCATTCTTTTCTAAAGCAGAAAGCAACAGAATTTATTTTAGAAGCTTGGCATAATGACTGGCAAACTGAAGTTCTCAGAGAAGAGGAGGGTAGAAAACAAGGGGACATTGCAAGCTCTACAGAATCCAAGCTCAGATGCACATACCAACCTTTTCTTTACAACCATTTCACTTTCAAAACCACAGCAGGATGGTTGAATCAGCATTTTTCCAGGCAAGAACTGGGATAGGGCATACCTGTTGTGATCAGGCCACTTATAGATCACATAACTTGAAATGGCTAGTATTAGGCAAGTATAACCGACAGGACAAGCAATCCTGTGTCAATGATACGTCATTAACATACAGCAAATGACAACACCAGTATCTCAGCCATGCATGATGATATGATCATATGACGCAGGTATATCGAATGATATAATTGTTGAATGGCTGAATGGTTGGGAGTTATTGCTATGGAGGGTATAGTTTGTGTACCATTTTTGTGTATAAATACTTGCTGCTAGAACTCTGTACGTGGTCAACCTTTTCTACTCCTATCTTCAATAGTCATCGATATAGCAGATCTACAATACATATCCTTCTTCTTCACGTTAGACTTAAAGCGCTATCCTATATCCACCCAAGTGACTGTTACATCCATTGCGACAATTCTTAGACTTCTCATAACCTCGTTAATACAACAATACCAGAGCTTACCTGAGTATAATTGGGAAAGTTAAAAATCAAAGCTGCAATTTTTGCAAAGCTAAAAGCAGACCACTAAACATTTAATTATTCACTGTTCTAGATTTTTCAAGCAAAGGAATTGGCATTTGCTGATATAAAGCCACTTTCATTACAAATTTTATTAAGAACCTAAAGGGGGAAGGAAGCCCTTCTACAATTTTTGAAAACATCCAAGTGTATGTCAGCATACAAAGGAGATGATATAGGCTCACAAATAATGGACATATTATAATATGGAGAAGTGAGCTAGGGCGTTAACTGGTGTGATTCTTCAATGTAAAAAATAAATAGATGTTAAATTGTGATAGCTAGATAGCTGAATACAATATGATTCAAAAAAAAAAAACAAAATGAGAAGCTGACCTCCCAATTTGTTTGTTTGTTTCATCCATTTACATCCTGTCTAAGTCTAAGACTATTGTAGGATATGCATCAACTGATGCAAACTAGCCAATCTATCTATCAAAGTTTTGATCATTTACTTTCACTTTCATTTGAACCCTCAAGTGATTACACCTCTTACAAAAACTAATAACATAAAACAAAACCACAAGCAATCCTTCAAAATTTCCATATCTTCTTATTGCCATTTATTATTACTCTTTGTTTTTCTCTCAAAATCTATCATCAATATGTATCCCAATATTTAATTTAATCTTTATCCTACTCCAGTTTTATTGTTAATGCACCATTTCCGAGTGCATATGCCAGTCTTTTCAATATATTCCAAAGCTGCTTTTGTGCCGGTTCTATTATGCAGAACCATATTGAGGCTTAGTTGACTTCCTTTGTTGCATCTATGTAATACTGCCCTTTCTTTATTATATCTTTGACATTGAAGTAATAAGTGTCGTGGTGTCTGTTTTGCCCCACAGATACATTTGTCATCATCTACTTTCCCAATTCTCTTTAGATAGGATTTAAAATATCCATGACCTAATTTTAGTTGGTAGAAGGCTGAGCTCACATTCTTCTTCACTCCTTTGCCAATGCATGGCTTTTTTTGAATATTCCACTCATATTGGCTTGCATATGAGCTTGGTGAGTGTTGATTGCCTATCTTCCATTTGTCTAGAATAGAGATCCATTCCTTGGTTCTCCGTACTTCACATTCTTGCTCTAAGTTACTAATGCTTATTGGTATTGCCTGTGGTATTTTTACAATAGCTGCTTCTTTTGCAAGTTTATCAGCCATTTCATTTCCAAATATTTCTAGATGGGCAGGCACCCATTCTAGTCTAACTCTGGTTCCAGACTGTGCTAGTTTTGTAGCTGCTGTAATAGCTCTCTCAACCCATGCTTGTCCGGGTCGATCATCAGCTTTAAGGATCCTTTTCAAAGCACCCTGATTATCTGAATATATTGTCACATTTCTTGGGTTATCAGTTATAGATGCAGCATATTCTAAAGCTTTGACTATAGCTTCAAGCTCTCCAATGTATACTTGGTACTCATTTGCAAGACTGGTTGAATGGTAGATTGTTGTCAAGGTCCTGTGATCATACATCATGAATGCCACACCTAACCCTTTTGCATCTGGCCACCAGCATGCATCAGTGTAGTAAACTACATGATTTTGGGACCACATTTCTTTTATTTTAGCCAGATGTATTTCAGCTTCAATTTCTCTATCTTGATTACTAATTTTAATTTCATATGGAACCTTTCTTTCCCATGGAGGAAAATGATTAAAGATTATAGTCTCAATATTTTCTAAATCAATATTTGATTTTAATGATAGTCTTATCTTTTCAGTCTGTAATAATTTTCGTATCTGAATTTCTGCTTCTGGGTGAAGGTATGCTAGTTCTTGATATAGAGCCTTTTTAATTGGATGATATGGTGAAAGAGTCAGAACCCTCAAAGCATATTTTCTTCTGCTATGATTGAGCCTTACTTCTGGNTGTCTTCTTTGCGACCTGTAGCAGGCAATCGGACCCAGACACCCAACACGGTGGCTGTGGTCGTACCCAACAGTATCAACGTAGACCCGGAAGCATACTGCAAGAGGTGCAAACATCGGCACAAGAATAAGTATTGTTATTGTCTACACCCAGAATTGGCACAGGGAAGCAATAACCGTTCTGGGGTAAACAGGGGCAATGGCAAACAGGCCTCGGTCAATAGCGTAGGAGACGATAGTGAGTCAGACTCAGGAGGGGTGATAATTGCTGCATCATCTCGAATGAATGAATCCGTTACACTCTATGACACAGGTGCATCGCACCACTTCGTCCCACACCGCTCCATGTTTAGTGAAGTGAATCGCTCCCCTAAACCATTCAAGTTCGATCAGGCTGTTGGTACTAGAGAGCTATGTCAACAAGGAACAGCGACTCTTAAAATCGGGACATTTTCGCTCCAGCTCCATGAAACTTTTCTTTCACCTGAATCTTCGTGCAATATTGTGTCAGCCGGTAGGTTGGAGAGGCTCAGCAACATAGTACCGGATCCAGAAAAGTCTCTGTTGGTGCAGAAACGTGACAATGAGTCGAGTGTTCCCATAGCAAGACTGGTGCGCAAGAATGATGTATACTACATTTATCCCCTTGAAAAAACCATACATCACGAAGTAATATAGCAGCTCCTGGTGTTGTAAGAATACCGCAGACCACAAGTGCACAACGATGGCACCAAAGACTCGGACACACGGGCCAGAAAATCTTAAAGAAAACCGCCCAACACACAAAGGGACTCGAAAATATAGACCTAAGTCAGCTCACAACATGCGAGACATGTCACCTCAGCAAAGCCCAAAGATTCGTATCTCGAGAACCTAGACCAATCCCGTACGCACCTCTAGATGAAATATTTATAGATACAGTAGGCAAGATTACCACTGCAATTAACGGACTACAGTATGTTGTGATAATTACAGATTCTAAAACTCGCATGAGATGGTCATTATTAACCCAATCCAAAGACCAGATTGCCTCTTCTCTTGTGCAGTGGATTGAATTTCAACACCATCATCATGGAAAGAAAGTCCGCAATCTTTAGAGACGGAGGCACTGAATTTTTACGCATTAAATCACACTGTGAACAGCATGGTATTCGTACTGATGTATCCGCTCCAGATACACCTGAGCAAAATGGAGTATCTGAAGCAGCAAACAAAGTAGTTTTAAGACTCGCAAGGTCAATGCTGATTGATGCCCGCATGCCTGCACTTTATTGGCCCTGGGCAGTTCGACATGCATGTTACATTGTTAATAGATTATACTGCTTACGCACTAAACAGATCCCATTACTTGATTTCATGCAAGGCCTTCATCAGCCGCACACTGGTCAAGTAGACCTTACGAACCTTCCAAGGTTTGGCTGTCGAGCATATAAACTAATACAACCGAAGCCAGGTAAATTCGAGCCCAGAGCAGCAAAAGGATGGTTTATGGGTTTCCAGGAAAATACTGACAAGAACTTCATCATTTATTATCCCCATTGGACAACATCACAGGGCTGGAAATGGATAGAAAATTTCACTCCCCATGCATCTTTCAATGAAGATATAATGTTTGGTGACGAGCTAAGTCCAATCAATCAGCAGAAAACAACGAACTACTGGGCCAGTGATAACTCATTATTTACAGAAACAATGAATTATCAACATAATCCTCCTTTAACTCCAGAACTTCAAACTCCAGCATCGTTTGAGGGGAGAGTTCATCACCCACCACGCTAGAATCTGACTCTATTACACAAGATGCAACCGAAGATTCCGCATTAGCCGATAACATAAACAATCGGCCCAAATCAATAGTTCAAGAAGTGACTTCACTCTCGTCATCAGAAGAACAATTACCACCAACAGACATCAGAAATGTGAGTTCCCAAAGTAGTGAGCAAGGTTCATTAAGTGAATCGTACCACTCGAAAGATATAGCAGACTCCCCCCAGAATCATCCTTCCCTAGCCATTCACAGGAGCTTAGCCTGCAGCCAGAAGATGAGGGGGAGTCCAGTTCTGAAGAAGAAGCAGATGAAACGCCATACGACAAGATCATGACTGGATGGGACCTATACGCTCTATTGCTTGGACAAAAACGAGCGCACTCACCAGAAAGGGAATACTCGCCGGAAAACGAGACCACAAGAACTAGGTATGGCAGAGAGGTTAAGAAACATGACTACAAACGTCTCCACTATGGCAAGGCAGCACAAATCTCCAACGATCCAAAAACCTGGAGCGAAGCCATGACTAGTCCGGAGGCCGTGCAATGGAAAAAGGCTACAGATGAGGAATTTCGCTCCCTCAAAGAAAAAGGAGCCATAAAAATCATTCGCCGCACAGAACTTCCACAAGGACGCAAACCTATGAAATGCAAATGGGTATTTAAGAAGAAATTTAGAGCAGATGGCAGCATCGAAAGGTGGAAGGCTCGTTGTACAGCGAAAGGCTTTACCCAGCGTCAAGGCATTGATTACCATGAAACTTTCGCTCCTACACCACGACCGGAAACTGGTAGAATCATGCTTGTGCTAGCCCACCAATTTGGCTGGCACCGTAGGCAAGGTGATGTTCCAACCGCTTTCTTAAACCCTGACATTGACATTGACCTTTACATGGAAATGCCCCAGGGCTATGAAAAAGAAGGATGCATAATTCTCCTTCGCAAAGGACTCTACGGTCTCAAGCAGGCAGCAGCTCTGTGGTATGATGATGCCAAAGCAACCCTTGCTAGACTTGGTTTCCACCCAACTACATCAGACGTATGTCTATACACCAACGCCCACCAAGATGTATTCGTGGTTATGCATGTAGATGATTTCCAGGTGATGGGTCCTAACTTAGGCAAGATAGAAACACTGATGCAAGCTTTACACAAGAGATATAAGATAAAATCGGTGAGCACAGACTTGTTTTTAGGCATCCATATCAGTTACCCCAGAAAAGATACCCTAGCATTATCACAGGGTCAATACACACGCACACTGATAGATCGACACGGCTTAAAAGACTGCAAACCTGCTTCAACACCCCTTGAGCATCTAATGCTTCCAAGCGATAAAGAAAGCACACCAGAAGAGATTACAAGATACAACTCCATTATAGGTGGCCTGCAGTTTCTCGCGAATAGCACTAGACCCGATATCATTTTCTGTCAACCACTTGGCGCGATTTTTGACAAACCCCTCAGGTGAACATCTGCATGCAGCTCACCGGTGCTAAGGTATCTCTCTAAAGAACCGGATCGAGGAATCACCTTCAACAGATCAATAGGTAAACCCTCACTTAAAGCTTACACGGACGCAGATTTTGCAGCAGATCCATCAACAAGCAGATCAACTTCCGGATCGCTGATTATACTAACTTCAGGACCAATAAGTTGGCATCCCATCTTCAGCGGAAGTTGTTTTGTCTACAACTGAGGCTGAGTATCTTGCTGCCACCGAAACATGTCGTCAGCTACAGTGGACAAAATCGCTTCTGGAAGAGTTAAACATTACTGATCACATTGAGGGAGCAAAATGCACCAAGTTGTACGTGGACAATCAATCGGCAATTTCCCTTATCAAAAATCACGACAATCACAGAAGATCAAAGCATATCTCACTTAGGAACTTCTATTGTCGGGAGCAGCATCAAAAGGGATTGATTGATGTGTCCTACGTGCCTTCTTCTGATCAACTAGCTGACTCACTGACCAAGGTTAAATCATCAGTCGCTATTCAATAACTTAAGGAGTCGTTACCGACAGGGGGAGTGTTGTGCCTAGACCCACATGGCTACAGTGCACAGCTTCAGTTATGATGGTCACGCGACTGCATGCATTTGCTCTGTTTGCTCCTGCTTTGTTGAGTTAGTATAATTAGTAAGCAATAGTCTAGGGACTATAAGTAGAGAGCTTTCCTCCACAGTAGATAAGTAAGCAATACAGTCTTTCCTCATTCTACAGAGATCATTCTCCACTCCTCTTCTTGACCTGTCCGGCCCAGCAGCACATCTGTGATCACTAGCAGCGAGCTCCCACAAATTGTATGTACACCCGAATCATAGACCTATCATAACACCAGGGGATGGTATATAGGGGAGAAAGAATGTGGAAATTAGGGTAGACGTCTTTGAATTCTGATGGAAAATTATTGTAGTATAGCTACACATCTTAAATAGTCATAGACTCAAATAAGATATAAATATAAAAAATAAAAAAAAAGCCTGCAACCTAACCATTTCTTGGTGTCCAGCCCATGTGGGTATTGAGGGAATGAACTTGCAGACTCACTTGCAAAAGGAGCAGTAAAAAAGATAGCTTTAAGAAAGGACAAATTTACATCTCATTCTTTTCTAAAGCAGAAAGCAACAGAATTTATTTTAGAAGCTTGGCATAATGACTGGCAAACTGAAGTTCTCAGAGAAGAGGAGGGTAGAAAACAAGGGGACATTGCAAGCTCTACAGAATCCAAGCTCAGATGCACATACCAACCTTTTCTTTACAACCATTTCACTTTCAAAACCACAGCAGGATGGTTGAATCAGCATTTTTCCAGGCAAGAACTGGGATAGGGCATACCTGTTGTGATCAGGCCCACTTATAGATCACATAACTTGAAATGGCTAGTATTAGGCAAGTATAACCGACAGGACAAGCAATCCTGTGTCAATGATACGTCATTAACATACAGCAAATGACAACACCAGTATCTCAGCCATGCATGATGATATGATCATATGACGCAGGTATATCGAATGATATAATTGTTGAATGGCTGAATGGTTGGGAGTTATTGCTATGGAGGGTATAGTTTGTGTACCATTTTTGTGTATAAATACTTGCTGCTAGAACTCTGTACGTGGTCAACCTTTTCTACTCCTATCTTCAATAGTCATCGATATAGCAGATCTACAATACATATCCTTCTTCTTCACGTTAGACTTAAAGCGCTATCCTATATCCACCCAAGTTGACTGTTACATCCATTGCGACAATTCTTAGACTTCTCATAACCTCGTTAATACAACAATACCAGAGCTTACCTGAGTATAATTGGGAAAGTTAAAAATCAAAGCTGCAATTTTTGCAAAGCTAAAAAGCAGACCACTAAACATTTAATTATTCACTGTTCTAGATTTTTCAAGCAAAGGGAATTGGCATTTGCTGATATAAAGCCACTTTCATTACAAATTTTATTAAGAACCTAAAGGGGGAAGGAAGCCCTTCTACAATTTTTGAAAACATCCAAGTGTATGTCAGCATACAAAGGAGATGATATAGGCTCACAAATAATGGACATATTATAATATGGAGAAGTGAGCTAGGGCGTTAACTGGTGTGATTCTTCAATGTAAAAAATAAATAGATGTTAAATTGTGATAGCTAGATAGCTGAATACAATATGATTCAAAAAAAAAAAACAAAATGAGAAGCTGACCTCCCAATTTGTTTGTTTGTTTCATCCATTTACATCCTGTCTAAGTCTAAGACTATTGTAGGATATGCATCAACTGATGCAAACTAGCCAATCTATCTATCAAAGTTTTGATCATTTACTTTCACTTTCATTTGAACCCTCAAGTGATTACACCTCTTACAAAAAACTAATAACATAAAACAAAACCACAAGCAATCCTTCAAAATTTCCATATCTTCTTATTGCCATTTATTATTACTCTTTGTTTTTCTCTCAAAATCTATCATCAATATGTATCCCAATATTTAATTTAATCTTTATCCTACTCCAGTTTTATTGTTAATGCACCATTTCCGAGTGCATATGCCAGTCTTTTCAATATATTCCAAAGCTGCTTTTGTGCCGGTTCTATTATGCAGAACCATATTGAGGCTTAGTTGACTTCCTTTGTTGCATCTATGTAATACTGCCCTTTCTTTATTATATCTTTGACATTGAAGTAATAAGTGTCGTGGTGTCTGTTTTGCCCCACAGATACATTTGTCATCATCTACTTTCCCAATTCTCTTTAGATAGGATTTAAAATATCCATGACCTAATTTTAGTTGGTAGAAGGCTGAGCTCACATTCTTCTTCACTCCTTTGCCAATGCATGGCTTTTTTTGAATATTCCACTCATATTGGCTTGCATATGAGCTTGGTGAGTGTTGATTGCCTATCTTCCATTTGTCTAGAATAGAGATCCATTCCTTGGTTCTCCGTACTTCACATTCTTGCTCTAAGTTACTAATGCTTATTGGTATTGCCTGTGGTATTTTTACAATAGCTGCTTCTTTTGCAAGTTTATCAGCCATTTCATTTCCAAATATTTCTAGATGGGCAGGCACCCATTCTAGTCTAACTCTGGTTCCAGACTGTGCTAGTTTTGTAGCTGCTGTAATAGCTCTCTCAACCCATGCTTGTCCGGGTCGATCATCAGCTTTAAGGATCCTTTTCAAAGCACCCTGATTATCTGAATATATTGTCACATTTCTTGGGTTATCAGTTATAGATGCAGCATATTCTAAAGCTTTGACTATAGCTTCAAGCTCTCCAATGTATACTTGGTACTCATTTGCAAGACTGGTTGAATGGTAGATTGTTGTCAAGGTCCTGTGATCATACATCATGAATGCCACACCTAACCCTTTTGCATCTGGCCACCAGCATGCATCAGTGTAGTAAACTACATGATTTTGGGACCACATTTCTTTTATTTTAGCCAGATGTATTTCAGCTTCAATTTCTCTATCTTGATTACTAATTTTAATTTCATATGGAACCTTTCTTTCCCATGGAGGAAAATGATTAAAGATTATAGTCTCAATATTTTCTAAATCAATATTTGATTTTAATGATAGTCTTATCTTTTCAGTCTGTAATAATTTTCGTATCTGAATTTCTGCTTCTGGGTGAAGGTATGCTAGTTCTTGATATAGAGCCTTTTTAATTGGATGATATGGTGAAAGAGTCAGAACCCTCAAAGCATATTTTCTTCTGCTATGATTGAGCCTTACTTCTGGTGGACATAAACATGCTTCTATTTCCATTGGCCTAATTGGAGATGTTTTAAAACATCCAAGAATCTTCCTCAAAGCTATATTTTGAAGTCCCTGTAATCTGTCAGAGAACTGTTTTTGATCTTTCCACCACACTGGACTAGCGTAATCAGCTATGCTTATCACACATGCCAGATAGAGTTGTCTCATTGCAATGTGACAGAGGCCTTTTTCTGAATTGGTTAGTCTTGCCATTGTACCAAATGCATTCTTGGCTTGGGCCACTCTTGTATTCACATGGTGATTGAAATTCAATTTTTGGTCAAACCAAACTCCTAACCATCTAACTATGCTCTTTGGTGTTATTGTATGACCATTTGGTAAGGTGAGATTCCACTTCCTTGCTGCTTTGGTGTTTTCAAAATGAATCAGTTCTGTCTTTTCCAAATCAAAGCTCACTACATTTTGAAGCCCAATTCCTTGGAGCTTCTGAACCTCCCTTTCCATGATTTCAATATTTTTCTTAAAGCTTTGAGATGAGACTGTCAATGCTATATCATCAATATAGTACAGAAACTCTACAGTTGAAGATTTGAACATGTTTCTAATATAAATTAAAAACAATATTGGAGAGACAGGGTTTCCTTGAGGAATGCCTGTTTCAATGGGAGAAAACTTCTCTGTCTGTCTATCAAATTGAAGTTTCATTTGTCTTTTGCTAAGGAATGATAGCACCCAGCTAAGTAGACTAGATGGTAATCTTAGTTCACTCATTATGCCTACCAGCCGATCCTTTGAAACATGGTCAAAGGCTCCTTTCACATCAAGAAATAAAGTTGATGTTTTCCTCTTTGCTGCTTTTTCAGTTTGTATTTTATTTAGAAGCAGTAGACATGCATCCAAAGCTGACTTTTTAAGTCGCCCACCAATCTGTGATATGTGCAGTAGGTGAGTTGTTTCTGCTAGGTATCCAAGTCTCTGTGCAAAGATTTTTTCCAAGGCCTTCCCTAGACAATTCAGCAAGAAGATAACTCTGTATGCCTTAGGTTGTGAGTCATCAGGTTTACCAGGCTTTTTCAGAATTATGCCAGTTGCCTCTCTCCAGCAGCTTGGTTGATATCCAATATTGAAAAATATAGAATATATTACAAAAAATATATCTTTACTAGCATTGTATGCATGATTTATGATAGCCCAATTCATCTGATCTGGACCAGGTGCAGTTCCTTTGGATGCATTACAGCATACATTTGCTACTTCTGATTCAGTCAGCTTTGGCTATTTCCAGTTATCTTCCTTGTGGTAAGCCCAATCAAAAGGAGCTGTTCTTGGTCGGATAGGAAACAACTTTGACTTTAATGCCTGACATTTTCCAGTAAAACTTTCTGTCAATTGTCCATCTTCTTCTTGTAAATTTGGCAGATTGGTAAACTGTCTCTCTTTGGTGTATGCCAAAGCTTTTTTTTATTTTTTTTTAATCATATTGTATTCAGCTAGCTAGCTATGACAATTTATTTAACAAAAATACAGAGCAAATATCAGTCCCCATTATCAATCCTTTCCTCCATCTCCCCTCTTTATTTCCAATATGGCTTCCAAAGCTTTGAATATTGTTGATGGATCCTCTTTTTCCAGAAATTTATTCCAGTGATCTTTTTTGACTATTTTGATCTCCTGAAAGTACTTGTTCTGTGCCTTCAAGTATCTTTCCTTTTTGAGTGGATCATTTGAATCTGCCTTGAGGTGTCTCTGAGCTCTCATCATTGTCTTTCTCAAAAACTTTAAATCTTCTGTCCACCAGGGCTTTTGACTAGCACCATGCTTCAGCCTTGGTATTGATTCCTCTGCTGCTTTCAATAGAATATTTGTCATTTCTTGCCCAATTTTATCAAGGGCTGTTTCCAAATTGGTCTGGTTGCTTATTAGATTTTGAACTGTGAGAAATGGAAGTCTCTTGAATTTTTCAGAATTAAATAACTCGGAATTTTGAAACATTGTAGCACTCATTTTCTCGAACTTTTCCCAGTCTGCCTTGTGGGTTTGAAATCTCGGTTTTTCTGGCTGCGTTGCAATGTAGAACAAATCTTGATCTGTAACTGTAAATAATATTCCTTGATGGTCAGATCCTGTTTCAATTGTTTGCCAATCATGTATGTTCTTTTCCATGACTGCTGTAGTTAATGTTAGATCAATAACAGATGGTACCTTCATATTTGACCTATAAAAGGTCCCATCCCCTATTTTGTTGTTCAAGACTAGTCCTTTTTCTTCAAACCATGCATGAAGATTATCTGCTCTGTGTGATTTGGGATGAAAGAGATCCCAGTCAGGATGATGTTCATTAAAATCACCCATTACAATGCATTTTGATGGAATCTGTAGGGAACTTTGATGCCTCTCCATAGTTGTAAGGCTAGTTCTTTGCTGTTGACTAATTTGATTGTAGATATTTATTAGGCTGAATTTATATTTGGGTCCAGTCACTCTTATTCCAATAATATCTGTATCAGCTGGTAGCTTTGTCAAATGGCTCACTGTTGCATTCAATTGTTTTGAAATATATATCATTGTTCTTGGTCTCATGGTGTAGTCTGTTGGGTTGGGAAAAATTTGATAAAAGTTTGGATGGTGTATTGATTGTCCCCCTTGATAGTTGTTGCTCTCTTTTGAATATGAAACCCACGGTTCCTGTACTGCCAATAACTCAACTCCTAGCTCCATGGCCAGTTGAAGAGTGTTTTCTGTTGCCTGTATACTTTTGTTCAAGTTGCATTGGATTATTTTGAGTTGTCCTGTCATAGACAATCCTCGTCATTGTCCCTAGCTTGCTGTTGCTCTTTAGCAAATCTCTCTTGCACAGTTCTTCGAACTGGGCAATCATCTTTGTCTGATGTATGATTACCATTGCAGTTGGAGCATTTGGGTACAAGATGGATACACTTCTGCCCTATGACCCTGCAAATGCTGCAAATATGTTGTCTAGTGTTATGTGGGCTTGCACATAGCTGGCACTTTGCCTCCCATCTGCATCTCTTTTCTATATGTCCATATCCTTGGCAATTTGTGCATTGAGTGGTGGCAGGTATATTCAAATACTGCTCAGCCATTAATGACTGTCCTCCAATTATGAGTCTTCTTCTAATTGCTTGTTTTGCCTCGGCTTCTGTCTCGAAAGCAACAACTATAGAGCCTGCTGTTTGAGTCATTCTTTTATCTTCAGGGGTAATCCAGTAAGGTTGACCAATTATCTTTAGGCCTTAATTAAAGATTTCAATTTCTTGAGCTATGCTGCCCAGGTCTTCCATACTCCCAAATTCAGCTGTCGGAACTCCATGAATGATCACTTTGTGCCAAGGCTCGTCTTTTATTGCTACCACATGAGGTGCATGGTTCTTCCAGATGTCGACTTTCTCAATCAAGAATTCAGCTGAGTAAGCCTCTGTTGTAGTCAGTGCAATATTTTCCCTTCTAGTACTGTTGACAATTGCCACAACTGGTCCTTCAACTCCTCTTGCCTTAAAAGCTTGGTTAATTTTATTTCTCACTTGAATAGATGAGAAGGGGTGTCTAGTTGTCTCATCTTGAAGTAGAATAACCCTGTTTGATTTCTTCTGCTTTGCAGCTGCTTTCTTAGGTTTCACAACAGTCCATCCCTTTTCTTGTCCCACAGCTGCCTCTGCTATTTTACTCCATGTTTTTGGGCCAGTGCTTGATGGGCCAGTGCTTGATGGGCCAGCAATATTCTGGCCTGTTGGTCGGCTTTGTGAAGGCCCTGTACCTGCTGTGGTATTTCCAGATTTTTGCCCCTGCATACCTTGACTGAGTTGTGTTTGTCTAGCTGCTGTCTGTAAAGTTTGTGTGCTCTGTTCAAGTCTCTGAAGCTGGGAAGTTAAAACTGAGACATCCCTTGGAAGGTTGCCATCCTTTTCCATAAATTCTCGAAATATATTTAGCAAATCAAGAATTTTAGTTTGCTGGATCCTTGACTCAGCTTGATGGGCTGCTTTAATCATCAAGTCTCTAGCTGTTGCAATGCATCCATCTGATCCATTTATGAGGTCTATAACTGAAACCATACCTGGTCCAGCACTTTTCTTTTGGGAGGTCTGATGGTAGTTCAATTTTCTTTTTTGACCAGTAGCATTGTTATCAATTTCATCTTCATCACAGCTTTCAGCAGTCACATTCCTTTTGGTTCCTCATCCTGATGCAACCCTAGAATAGTCAAAGGTGGTGTTTTTTGATGCTTTACTGTTCATGGCTGTATGGTTTAGTGGTAATGACTGTGGTCCAAATTGATCACCTGCACTAACTGACATTTCATCCATTTCATAGTCATATGCTGGTTGCCTAATAAGTGTTAATTCATTTAATGGATCTGGTGACTGATCTCGCTCTTTCCCCTTTCCTTTCTCCATTTTTATTTTTTATGTTTAAACCTTTTTTATTTTTTTTTAATATTTTTTCTATTTTTTTTTTTAAATGAAGAGAAATCAATCAGAAATCATGTGACTTTAAAATCACGCGATCACGAGACTCGGAATTTTATTATTCCTTATTTGACGCGTAAACCCCTGGAAAAACGCGTAAATTGACGCACGACGCGTCTTGGACCAATGAAAATTTTTCACTTAGGGCGACTGCTTCTGACCAGAAGTGAAATTCGTCGCAAAAATCTATTCCTCTGGATATTGGCCTGGGTTTCTCGACGAAAAATTGTTTGAATATTCTAAAATTTTGTTTGCAGATAGAGATATATCTATAGTTGCTGCTGTTGAATTTTGAAATAAATTCGACATTGTGGGATCGTGTTATTGATATAAAAGGCACGGCCCTCACCGTATTTTGCTTTATTCTTCAATAACTCCACAAATATTTGTCGGATCAAAATATCAATGGTATTTCTAGAATTTGCTTGATCTGCTGAATGAAATGAGATATGTTGGGAGTGTTTATCACGATTTTTGGAAGTTCGGCTTTTTTGTTGAGGGTGTTGCCGACCTCCCAATTCTCAATCAAGCTCACAGTGGAACGCTTCTTGGACTTACAACCAACACTGGACAAGCCCATGCTATTTCTCGGAGATTTCAACTTGCATCATTCATGTTGGAATCCACTTGTCCAGCATAACACACCTCTTGCCAATGAGCTGGCCCAGTACTTGGATAATGCCAATGCCCAGCTCCTCAACTCGCCATCCATCATTGAACAGTATGGAGGGACATTTCACAGATCTAATTCAAAAAGCACCTCCATCATTGACCTTACCTTTGCCATAGGATTCAAACACCTTAGGTGGGGCAACTGGAAATATGGAGAATCTACTGGATTAGATAATGAAGTGATACTCTTTGACACTTGTTTAATGGACTCTAGCCTGGATGAAGCACTGAATACTAACAGAAATACTAACCCACTTCCTACCAGGTTCCATGTCAAAAAAGCTGATTAGAATTTATTCAAGTCACATTTAATCCAACAGCAAGTATTGATGCAACAACAGATGGAAGTGGCAATCAGTAGCCAGAATGTTGATCAGATTGCCTCCATATTACAGGATGTGGTCCAAACTGCTGCTCAAGGGTCAATTCCACTATTCGAAGTCGCATCAAGATCAAAGCCATGGTGGACCAAGGACCTTGCTTTACTTTGACATTCATTCCATAAGCTTCGACGCCAAGAAAAAAAGTACCATTGTACCAACATAATGGACAAGGCAAGAGCTGCAAGAATAAATATTTTCAACACATCCAGCACACCAAGCACCAACACTGGATGAACTTTTTAGCATCAGCCAAGGACAAAATGATATTCACTGCCTACAATTACTCCAGGCCTGAAAATTATCAATCAAGAATAATCCCAACCCTGGTCTATACACCAAAGCACCAATCTCAGCCAGCTAAAGCAACAAAATTTGAAGCCAAAAGTGAGGCCCTGGCCCAGACACTATTCCCAAGTCTCCAAACTTCATCCCTTTCAGCCGAGGCAGAAGAATTCATTCCTTCAACCTCTTACTATGTGACAACAAGGAATGAAATAGAAAGAAAATGGGACTGGCCTGAACTCACTATTGATGAGATGATAAATGCTGCTCCCAAAAAAATGACTGCCCCAGGTCATGATTGTCTGGATTGGACCATTATCAAGGCAGCCATCAACACTATTCCGGACTTCTTCTTCATGGCCTACAAATGCTTATTTGAAAGCGGAAAGCATCCACAGCAATGGAAACAGGCAGTGGGTATCATCTTCCCCAAGAGGAATAAAAAGGACTACAGTGCATCCAAAGCTTATAGACCCATTTCTCTTCTGCCCTGCCTGTCTAAATTACTTGAAAGAATCTATGCCAAAAGACTGTCATTCATTGCTAACACAACAGACCTTCTACACCCTAGTCAATTCGGAGAGTGCAAGCAAAGATCAGCCATTGATGCTGCACTGATGCTTCAAAAATTTGTGGAGGAGAATCTGGCCAGCAAAAGACTTGTCTCAACAATCTTCTTGGACATTCTTGGAGCTTTTGATACGCTACAGCCTGCAGCACTTATAGATTAGATTAAGTAAGATTAGATTTTATTATAGTCCTAGCTGAGTCTATGACTATGGAGGACTTCTAGGATCTATATAAGATACTAATTTATATGATTTGTTTCATGCTTATAACTTCAAACTATTTTCTCATAGATATTGAGGAACAAGTCCTGTTTAATTTCATGCTATTTCCTCCTAATTAATTCTTGTATTATTCTGCTTCCCAATTGAACTCCCTCCTACTTATATGCCATACACAAGTAGATATTCCAGTGTCATTTATGTAATCAATAGTGGCATCAATTCCTTTCTTGGTATGAAGCAGCAACTTCATACTTAAAGGATTTCCATTCAATTTCTGTTTGAGCTCTTGTCTTTTATGTTTGTAGTTGCTACAGCTAAGTTGCAAATGTTCTGGTGTTCCTCTCTTTCCACAAATGCATTTGTCAGTTGTACTTTGTCTATACTTATATAAATATGATTTATTGTAACCATGCCCTAGCTTGAGTTAAAAATAAGCACTAGATACTTTTCTATTAGCCTTACTTGATACCTGGATTTTTTGATTGATTTTCCAACTGAATTTTTTCCTATATGACAGCGGGTTCAATTGTAACTTAAGATCATTCTGATGAATATATTTCAGCCACTCCTGTTGGGTTTTGATTTTTTGTATGGATCCTAACATGGCATAACTTGTCTCATTTGTTTCAGGAGACAATTTGGATGCTTCCCTTGCTAATTTATCTGCTATGACATTACCCTTGATACCAGAATGTCCCGGGACCAGTTTAATGACACAGTGGCATTTTCACTCAATATTTTTCTGGATGCTGTTAAAGCCCTTATTTGGCATGACTGTCCAGGATTATCTGAAAGGTTGGCTAGGCGGAGTATTGCTGCTTGGTTATCGGAGAATATCTCAAAATGATGGCCATTCTCAGCCTTTATACTAGCATATTCAAGGGCCTGAGTTAGAGCTTCCAACTCACCACTATACACCAGTACTTTGTCCCCAATATTTGATTTTGATTTATATGTGAGCAGTCCAAGTCTGTCTGTGGCTATCCATGCTATCCCAACACCAATGCTCTCCTTGTGAAGAGAGGCATCTGTATAGATATAGGTCACCTTTTGCCAGCACACACTTTCCATCCTTGACTGGTGCAGCTCGGCTGCTGATTCTGATGAATTTGCAAATACATTGATCAAGTATTCATCTAGATATTCGAAGTTGAAAACAATATTGCGACGATTTGCATCTCTGGTAAGAGGTGGTCACCATACCTGCAAATTTTCATTGGTCCAAGACGCGTTTGCGTCATTTTACGCTTCAAATTGGGAAAAAATAAAATTCAGTGTCACGTGACTTTTTTCCAAAATTACACCTTGGAAAAAAGTGATTTAATTCTTCAAAAATAAAAAAAAAAAAATAAAGAGATAAATAAAAAAAACAGGAAATATTCGAATCAGCAATGGAGATGGGATCACCTGATCCATTGGCTGTGCCACACTACATGGCACCCGAGAGTAGCTGTAAAGCCCTAGTCATGAGTGATGACTTTGATTTTTATGCATCTCAAGACCCTTTTATCAATTCAGGCGAAGGAAACAAAAGGAAAGCAACTTGTGAACCAGAACCAGAATGAAGGAATACCAATACCACTAGGCCCAACAACCAAAATAGGAATTTTGACTCTGCAGAAGAATGCATTCATGGGGCCAGGGACCTACTTATCAAGGCAGCCAGTCATGAGCAGACAAGATCCAAACAAACAAAGATCCTTGATCTGCTAAATGTCTTTCGTGAATTTATGGAAAATGATGGCACTACACACAGGACAAACACAATTTTGACAGCCCAAGTGCAGAGACTGGAGCAAACAGCTCAGATCTTGCAGACTTCAATTCAAAGATCTAATGCTGCAAACACTCATGCCCGGAACATGCAGAATAATGTGCCTCCCCAAATTCCTGAAAATACTAGACCTGGAGCTGGAGCTGGAGGAAGACAGACACAGTACCAAAGAAATCAGGCAGGAAACCAAGCCCCAAGAACATGGGCAAATGTGGCATCAAATTCCAGAGGGCAACAAAATCAGGCTGAAGGAGATTGGATTCAAGTACAGCCAAGAAAGAAGAAAGGTGAACCAATAATGGGAATCCCAATTTCAAATCAAGTAAACCCCAATTGGAATGAATAAGAAAAGTTGTATTTAAATAGCCTGTCCTACATAGATAGAAACTGAAATAGGACATAAATGGTTTAAAAAAAAAAAAAAAGAAAGAAAGAAAGAAGAAAGAGCCAACCAAGCCTGTGGATACCAAAAGGGCTATTCTGATTCAAGATGAGACCACCAGGACAAATTTCTCGGCACTTGCCTTCAGAGAGAGAATGAACCTGGCATTTAAGAATAGAGGAGTCCCAGGACCAGTAGTGGCACTAGTGTCAAAAACAAGGAAAGATAATATTGCAGTAGTAACCACTCAAACATTCACTGCAGACTACTTGATTCAGAACAGGGACATCTGGAGGAATGCAGTTCCTCATGTTGAAGTTTTGAAGGATGAGCCTTGGTACAAGGTCATGATACATGGGATCCCAACCATTGACTTCCCAGAATCAGGTGATCTTTCTGAAATTAAAGATGAAATTGAAACATTTAATCAAGGACTCAGGGTTGTTGGACAGCCATATTGGATTACATCAGAAGTGAGAAGACAAGATCAATTGGCAGGATCTATAGTTGTGGCCTTTGAAACTGAAGCTGAAGCAAGGTAAGCTACTAGCAAGAGAATGATAATTGCTGGCTTATCTTTGAAAGCAAAAAAATTCCAGAATATACCTGCAATAACCCAGTGCAACAAATGCCAGAAGTTTGGACACATCGAAGCCAACTGTAGATGGGAGGCAGCCTGCAGGTATTGTGCAGGGCCACACAACACAAGGCAGCACTGCTGTATGCAATGCCGAAGTATTGGAAATAAATGTGCTCATCTGGTGCCAAAGTGTAGCAACTGCTCTGGAGCCCATTCAGCCGACTTTGAAGGATGTGAAACTAAGTTTTCCATCCTGACAAGACACCAATCAATGGACAACTCCGAGGAAAGTTTATGATAGGACAACAAAAAGTCCTCAAATGCAATTTGAACAAAAACATCCAGACCACAGAAGCCACCCTACAACTAGCTATTGAGCTAGGTGTAGGGGTCACAGCAGTACAAGAACCATGGCTACCACAGCTGAAACAAATTGGGACCTATGAAGGAGTCCATTCAATAAGTCACCCTTCATTCACCCAAATATTTCCCACAATAACAGATAATTTATTAAGACCAAGAACCATGTTTTAGATATCAAAGCATGCCAAAATTCAACATAATCATCTATCAGGATATCCACGTGACCCAGATATCTTAGCAGTCAATTTCAAGAGCAAGACATTCAACATGAATATCATTAACATATACAATCAAAAGAACCAAACACCGGAAAACAACCTAACAACAATGAGAAGACACAGTGGAGATCTGGCAGTGGCATCAAATACCATTTTGGTGGGGGACTTTAATGAGCACCACCCAAACTGGTATCCTTGCTACCCGAAATCTGGAGGGGCTGATAGCTTACAGGAATGGATAGAGGAACAGGGATTAACTGTAATAAATACTGCAGGAAAAGGTTTATTTTACAGACCTCATATGACATCACCATCAGTAATTGACTTAACCCTTGCAACATAATGGTCAGAAAAATACATACAAGATTGGCAAACAATACCCACAGGCTCGGATCACCAAGGAATCCTATTCACCATTCTCAATCAGAGGTACAATAGACACCAGCCAAAAGCAACCTTGGAACAATTCAATACTAAATCTGCAGACTGGGCAAAGTTTCAGAGGGCTAGCACCCAGCTTTTCAAGAGCTCTCATATACTTAATCATGCCAACCTTCAAATGCTTAGGCAAGCCCAAACTCAAAATCTCCATGAGAAGGGAAATAATTTGACACATCAACTGGATGAAGTAGGACTTGAACTTACAAATATTCTCATTCAAGCAGCTGAAGCAAGTATTCCACGCAAAAAGCCAGGGGCACAGCCTAAGCCATGGTGGACCGCAGACCTGAAAAAGCTGAGAAGAAAAATGATGAGAGCATTAAAGCATCATTTTAAAGACTATTTTAACCAGGAAAAATTGAAAGAATACACCAAGGCAAGAAATGAATATTTCCAGAAGATTGAGACAGCTAAGAAAAACCATTGGAACACCTTTCTTGAGAAAGAGGACTCTGCAACAATATTCAAGGCCTTGAAGTATACTAAAGGGCATCAGCCAGCTCATATTCCAATGATCCAAGATGAGAATGGTGATCTTAAAAGCAGTTTTGCTGACAAATGCAATACTCTCAGAGCTAAATTATTTGTGACCCCTCTGGTAGCTCCAGAGCTGGATTGGTCTACACACAGAGAGACCTTTTGGGAATGGCCAAAGCTAACTTCAGTTGAGGTAGAATATGCATGCTGTAAACTTTCGAAAGGCAAAGCACCAGGGCCAGATCAAATTGACCAGAACATGATTTGTCATGCATACAAAGCTAATAATCCAGGAGAACACCTAACTTTTCGAATTTTGAAATTTCGGAATTTCATCTAATTGAATACACCAATGTAAGCAGAAAAATTTGCTGATTACAAATATCGCTTCCAATTTTCGATCCGACATCTAGTTCTTGAGTTATTGAGCAAGAAAGATTCTGTTGCTGTTAAGTGGGGAAATTTTGGTGGAAGAACACCTAAATCCATCAATAAATAGCAACAACCATCTTTAATCACTGCTCAGAATATATAATTACAAGCAGAAAATTACCACAGATTAGCACACACAATTTGAGAGTGATCAGAGCAATATTCATGGAGTTATTGGGTTTACAATTTTCTTAATCTCATTGTGGGATATATCTGCACTTTTGGTGTTAAAAGGCCGCCATTTACCAAAAAAGTGTAAATATCATCATTCAACTACAAAATTGAAGGAGGCATATCACGAGACGTCGAAAGAAATTTATTGGGTACCCTTAGAGAAAAGCAACACTGAAATATAAAAAACACATTTTTTAAAAAAAAAGAAAAAAATTTAATCAAAAAAAAAATTAAATGAGAGATCAATATCAGAATTTCGAAACAGCTTTATTATCAAGTACTATGGCCAGATCTGAGTCCCCAGATCCACTGACCAGAGAGTCAGAAGATATAATAATGGAGAAAGATTTAGATGCAAGGGAAATGGAAATAGAAAAGCTGTTGCCTGAAGATGCGAGACTTTTGAACCTGGAGGATATAGACAAGGACCAAAGAACCAACCAAAGAGACTACAAATTATGGATTCAATTTATTCTGAGCCAGATGAAGAATGGTCTACTGCCTATAACCAAGCTCCCATAAATATGGACTCGTTTACTTATGAAGCTAATAAGGGACCTAAGAGATCATTTGAAACATCTCAATTGCCAGCAAAAAAGAACAAAGGAAAAGGACCTGCAACTTGGCTTGATCAAATTGAAGATTCTGAAGAGTGTATAGCTGCAGCCAGAGATTTATTGATCAAGGCAGCCCACCTTACAGATTCTAGATCAAAGCAAACTAAGATCTTGGACCTGTTGAATATATTCAGGGAATACATTGAGAGAGATGGAAATCTTCCAAGAGATGCTTCTGTGCTGACTGCACAACTACAAAGACTGGAACAAACAGCCCAGGTATTGCAGACAACAGCTAGGCAAGCAAAAAGCAACAATATATCAGGTAATAATATCCAAGGACAACAGAGAACACAAACCACTATGAACATGAAAAATACAACTAGCCAAGCACCAGGGCCTGTAGCAACATCTAGCAACAACCAACATAATAACCCTGTGCAACAGAAGAGAACATGGGCAGATATAGCAGGTCCATCAGAAAATCAAGGGAGTAAAAAGGAATGGACAGTAGTCCAACCCAAGAATAAATCAAGTGCTCATAAGACAAGGTCAATAAATAGAATAATTTTAATCCAAGATATGCAGACTAGACAACCTTTCTCTCCACTACAGACAAGAGACCGGATCAACCAAGCATTTAGGGCTAGAGGAGTTGAAGGACCTGTGGTAGCTATTGTGTCACAGACAAGGAGAGAGAATATTGCTTTAACAACCACTGAGCCCTACTCTGCAGACTTTCTTCTTGAAAAGGTTGATATTTGGAAGAACATAGCCCCTCATGAGCTTGCCATGAAAGATGAAGCATGGTACAAAGTAATCATCCATGGTATTCCAACAGCTGAATTCCCCACAATGGAAGACCTAAGAACAATTCCAGAAGAAATCTCGACCTTCAACCAAGGTCTCAAAGTCATTGGACAGCCTTACTGGATCACACCTGAAGAGAAGAGAGGTGCTCAGGTAGCTGGATCAATTGTAGTGGCATTTGAGACTGAGGAACAAGCTAGACAAGCTATCTCTAAAAACTTGATTGTGGCAGGAAGATCCCTGAGAGCTGAAAAATATATGAACATACCAGCAACTACACAGTGCAATCAGTGTCAAGGATATGGACACATTAGCACCAAGTGTAGGTGGGATGCAAAATGCCAGTTTTGTGCAGGACAACACAATACTAAGCAACATGTTTGCACTCAATGCAATATAATTGGAAAGAAATGTGTGCATTTGATTCCAAAATGCACTAACTGTGGAGAAGCCCATACAGCTGACAAAGACACCTGCCAAGTCAGAGTGGCTATCCAAGCCAGGATATCAGCTGCCAATGAGGCACAAACTAGAGGTGAATCAAATGAAATGCTATGACTGTAAAAATAAAAATGCTCCAGTGTAACTTGAACAGATCAATACAGGCCACTGAAAATGCTCTACAACTCGGAGTAGAGCTAAAACTAGACATAATAGCAGTACAAGAACCATGGCTTCCATCAAGACAAGGGGAGTCAAACTATGAGGGCGTTCAGTCAATAAGGCACACCTCATACAGTCAAATATTCCCATGCTCTGCAGAGGATAATCTTCGTCCTAGGACAATGTTTTACATCTCTAGGAGCATGGAAAAACGTGATAAAAAAGATGAAGAAAATTCAAAAGATCCCGATCTTTTGACAGTGATTGTCTCAGGTTTAGGATATAACTTGAGTATAGTCAATATATATAATCAGAAAAATCAAGCCTTGGAAAATAACTGTATGACCATTGATAGAATCAAAGACAACTTGAGTCTCTCTCCATATTGCATAGTGGTTGGAGACTTCAATGAACATCATCCTGACTGGGATCCATACCATCCTAAGTCTCAAAATGCTGATAAATTAGAGAATTGGTTTAAAGAGCAGGGACTATCAATTATGAATATCATTGGAAAAGGAACTTTCTTCAGGTCTGGTATGAAGCGTCCTTCTATTATTGATCTCACCCTGGCAACAAAGTTGTCAGAGAATCTGATAGAAGATTGGCAGACACTAAATACAGGATCTGATCATGAAGGGATCTTATTCAATATTAACAATATAAAGAACAATGGACAACAAGATGGGTCCACGAAATATGGCAAATTCAATACAGCTAAAGCTAAATGGGAAAATTTTGAAAAGAGCACTCAAGAATTATTCAATGAATCAAATATCCTACATGTCAATAATCTCCTTTCTCTCAGTAAAAGATGCACAAGGGAGATTATTGATGGAGATAATCAACTAATGGATCAACTTGACAAAGTAGGTGACAAACTTACACTGATTATTCTAAAAGCTACAGAGGGTTCCATTTCAAGAAATAGACTTGGTGCCAAAGTTAAGCCCTGGTGGACAGCAAGTCTAAAAACCCTTCGAAACCATATGATGAGGGCACAAAGAAATATGAACATTGCTCATGATCAGGATTCAAAGAAGCAACATTACCTAGATGCAAGGAATAAGTACTTCCAAGAGATCAAGATAGCCAAAAAGAAGCACTGGAATGATTTCTTAGAGAGGGAAGATCCTGCTTCAATCTTCAAAGCCCTTTCATATACTAAGAACAAAGTAATCACGAAACTACCAACAATGCAAGGAGAGAATGGAGAGCCAGCTGAAAACTTTGAAGATATATCAAAGGCTCTGAAAGCCAAGCTTTTCCCAGCCCCCCCAGAATCACCATCCCTTGATTGGAACCAGCATCAAGAGGACAGAAGATGGGACTGGCCTGAAATGAGTTCTGATGAAGTCGACAGAGCATGTTGCCGCCCATCTAAAGGAAAGGCACCTGGCTCAGATGAAATTGATTGAAAAATGATTGAACATGCATATGGGGCAAATAAGAAATTATTTATTCAAGTCTACTCAATTTTCTTCAACCTTGGTTACCAACCTAGATGCTGGAGAAAAGCTACCGGAATCATCCTGAAAAAGCCAGGAAAACCAGACTATACACAACCCAAGGCATATAGAGTTATTTCCCTACTTAATTGCTTGGGAAAAGCCTTGGAAAGAATGGTTGCAAGCCGTTTTGGATACCTAGCTGAAACGACTACCCTTCTAGATCCATCCCAGATAGGTGGGAGATTGAAAAAGTCAGCTGTAGATGCCTGTCTCATCTTTCAGGCCAAGGTTGAATCAGAAAATGCTGCCAAAAATAAGACATCAACTCTCTTCTTGGATGTAAAGGGAGCATTTGACCACGCCTCAAAGAACCAATTGCTGTCCATTATGAGTAAGCTTGGATTACCTCTAAGCCTTTTATCTTGGGTGTCAAGCTTCCTCAGCAAGCGCCAACTAAGGCTGTCTTTCAATGGTGATACAGAGGAATTTGCAACTATTCAGACAGGGATTCCACAGGGAAGCCCAGTATCACCAATTCTTTTCTTGATTTACATCAGAGAGATGTTCACTTCAAAGGCTGTCATGTTTCTTTCCTATATTGATGATATTTCTCTGACTGTTTCATCACCAAGCTTTAAGAAGAAGATTCAAATCCTGGAAAGAGAAGTCAAAATTTTAGAAGACCTCGGAAAAAGAAATGCAGTTGAATTTGATACTGCTAAAACTGAACTAATTCACTTTGCAAATACCAAAGAATCAAGAAAATGCACATTGAATCTACCAGGAGGCACCCCAATAGTGCCCAGTCAATCAGTAAAATGGCTTGGAGTATGGTTTGATAGCAAACTATCATTCAAACTGCATGTCAAACTGAGGGTATCTCAGGCAAAAGCTGCATTCCTAAGAATGGCAAGACTAACTAATACAGAAAATGGTTTGAGCCCAGTGGCCATGAGACAGCTGTACATAGCTTGTGTCACTAGTATATCAGATTATGCCAGTCAAGTCTGGTGGAAAGGTCAGAAGAATTTTCTAGAAATGCTGCAAGGCCTACAGAATATAGCCTTGAGAAAAATATTGGGATGCTTTAGAACTAGTCCAATTATACCAGTGGAAGTGGAGGCATGTCTTTGCCCGCCTGAAATTAGATTGAATAGAAGCAGAAGAAAATATGCTTTAATTGGATTATCACTCATGCAGAATCATCCAATTTCCAGGATAATTAACCAAAATTTAGAACAATTGTCTGACACTGAACATGCATGCAAAAAAGATAACCAGGTGAACAAAATAATACAGTCATTACCTTTTCATGATGTATTAAATGAACAGGAGATAACCAAGACCACTATATGTGCCCCCTGGACAAAAGGTGTCCCATATATAGTGGTTGTAGGTAGTCAGTGTAAAGAGTAGGAGAAATTAGTTCACAATCAAATGCAGAAAGATTGTGGAAAAGACGATTTCATATACTATTCTGATGCTTCTTGCTCCCCAGAATCTTTGGGAATAGGAATCTCATTGGTAGGATATGACCAAGTAGAACAAACCATCTTGAAAGAATACTACAACATCTCAAAGGACACAAATACCATTTATGATGGAGAACTAGAGGCAATTGTCCGAGCAATGGAGCATGCAAATAGACAGCCCTGGAACAAGGAGTATGTGATCATATATTCAGACAGTAAGGCTGCTCTACAAAGACTAGAAAATGTGGGTAGCAAAGCTGGCCAATGGCAAGTAAGAAGGGCCATTAAAGCAGCTCAAGAACTTCAAGAACAAGGTACAAGAGTCACTCTCCAATGGGTCCCAGCCCATCAAGGACTCAAGGGCAATGAAGAGGCAGACAAACTTGCAAAAATAGCATCAAACCTAGAACCAGATGACAGCTATCCCATGAGTTTAGTATGCATCTCACAAGAAATAGAAGTTTTAAAAATTAATGAATGGCAAAATATATTGAAAAATTATACAAAAAGACAGCAAAAAAGCAATCACCTGTCATACTCTGCAATATACACTTGGCAAATAAGAAGCAAGCCATGGGTACAAAGGGGAGTCAGAAGGGAGGTCAGCTCGTCATTTTATCAACTCAAGCTGGGACATGGGTACTTTAAGTCATATATGAAAAGAATAGGGAAATCAATGACAGGAAAATGCAGTTGTGGAGAGGAGCAAGATGCAAGGCATTTGCTACTAGATTGCAGACGGTATTCTCAGAACAGAAAGAGGATGAAAGAGAAGCTAGAGGGCCAGAATATGAGCCTGGAATTATTGCTTCATAACAAGATTGGAATCAAGATAACATTGGACTTTTTGAGGGAGACAAAAATATTGACCAGGGGATGGTGTATAGGGAAGAGAGAGTGTGGAAATTAGGGTAGGCGTCTTTGAATTCTGATGGAAAATTATTGTAGTATAGCTACACATCCTAAATAGTCATAGACTCAAATAAAATGTAAATAAAAAAAAAAAAAAAAAAAATACATTGATCTTGTAGAAGGGAAGTGAAACCCATGGTGGAAATGCTAGAGGAATAATATTTTCAGTAGCTGCTTCATCTGTGATCTTTTCTAGCCTGTATTTAATTCTACTAATCTGAGTTGGTTTTGGAAGTAAAAAATCCTTCTCACCATTTATTTCTTGATTAACTGGGTGATTTATTGAAAGCTTTGACATCCTTAGGGCAAACTTGCTAATATTAGCCTTTAGTTGGATACGGGGTGGTAGTAAGCATGATTCTACTTCCATAGGAAGTATTGGTGCAGTCTTGAAGACCCCAAGAATTTTTCTCATAGCCAAGTTTTGAAGCTTTTGAAGATTTGTTATGATATATTCCTGGCCCTTCCACCAAACAACTGATCCATAATCTGCTATGCTTACAATGCATGCAAGGTAGATTTGTCTCAAAGCTGCTGGGGATAGGCCACACTCTGTATTTCCTAGTCTTGCCATCCTGTAAATCCAGTGATCATGATTAATGCCTGGTTTTGGAGCCTCTGGCACTTGGCACTCAATGTACCACAACCCCTTTTCCTAAACCAAAGCACTGAGCCATTTTCCAGGACAGGGAGGACACAACTGAGATAAAGCTGTCGTAAAGCATTGAATGGAAGGCCTTTAGTGTTGGAAGCAAGCTGTTTAACTCTTTTTAGTGCACCATGTGCAAGCTGGAGTCGTTTTTCAACATGAGTTTTGAATGTCAACTTTCTATCAAACCAGATGCCTAGCCATCTTACCACCTCTTTAGGTGCTATGGCAGTTTGATTGCTGAGAGTCAGCTGGTTGGTGAGAGTTGATCTATGGTGTGAGAAATGTATCATTTCAGTCTTTTCCATCTCAAATGTGACTGACAGTTTTTTTTATTTTTTTTTAAATTCATAGTGTATTCAGCTATCTAGCTATGACACATCTGATTATTTTATATCTAATTACAAATATTAAATCCCCATTTCCTCTACTTATCTTCTAGTCTCCTCCCTCTCAGTCAGCTTTGGATGCATTCATGCATCCAGTGTCTTGCAGGAAGCGGAGGGTTGCTACTTTTCCAATTTTTGTGTTAAACAATATTTCTAACCTCAATGGTAATATGCTTTTAAAAGCTTCCTTTCTTTTGGTCTTAAACTTACTACAATAAAGAAGTAGATGTTGAACAGTCTGTTTTCCCTTCCAACAAAAGTTGCAAGTGTTATCCTTCACTCTTTTAATTCAGAATAAATGGGCCCTGGTATTTCCAATCCCTGTTCTTGCCTGAATAAATGAAGATTGTGTCATTCAACTGTAATGACTGAAGTTGTATGGTCTCATTTTAATGATGGGTAATCTCTTCCTGTCGCACACACAACAAACCCTCCTGTTAACAACTTTTTACACACAACCCCAAATTTGTCATTGATATTTGATAAAAAATCATTACGTCAAGAGCTTTCGATTAAGGTATTAATCAGCCAATTTGACTGGCTGGTAAAAGAGTTACCATAGTCCAAAGTTTGGCTAGAGATTTGGAGCCCAATTTGGGTGAAAGCGCCAAGCTTTTGATCAACAACATTTTTCAACAGCCTTCTATCAATACAAAATTTTGACCACATATATTTCAGATATATCTCTAACTCCATACAAAATTTCAGCAAAATTCAACGATTTTTGACATACAAATAAGGGTTGAAAGATTTTAGGAACAAATATTGCGACGAATTGCGTCACTGGTCAGAAGGGGTCACCCTACAAGAAAATTTTTCATTGGTCAAAAACGCGTTACGTGTCATTTCAGGAAAAAATAATTTTCCGAGAGTCACGTGACTTGTTTACCACGTGATTTATATTTAGAAAATAGTGATAAAATCAAAAATAAAATTTATATACCTAAAAATAAACCTAAAAAATCGATAAGTATATATTGATTTAACCCCCATAATATCAATTTCCAGGCCACAGTCACCAGGATTTGACCATCAATCTACCTATGACCCAGCTTCTCCTATTATGGATATGGATACAAAGAATTATCAATCAACCAGCAAGCAGGTGATATTACACCCCAGCTTTTCATCAGAAGATGATTTACCACCACTTCTCCCAAGCCCAAAGAAACCTAAATTGTCAAGCATTGATGAGATAATAGAGTTCAGCAGTGACCCAATTGCTGGTCCTTCTACTCATTACCATGTCAACCCACCAACCAAGCATTATGAAGATCCAAACCCCTCAGTCAAAGGGAAAGGAAAAGAAACCCTATCATCATCAATGCATTCAACACCACAACCAGTGAAAGACCAAGGGATGGAAACAACAAAATCAGTACTACTTCAAGCTAGGCACCTGATAGTCAAGGCTTATAATCTGACAAATGACCAAACAGAACAGTCTCGTCTCCTAGATCTTCTTGAAGTGTTCAGGGAATATACGGAAAAAGGAAATTTGAGCAAGGCTTCAACTATCATAGCATCACAGGTAGCAAATCTCGAAACTGCAGCAAGACAAATTGAAACCAAAGCAAGAGCTCTTAATAAAGTTGTAACACCAGCAGTTCCCAATCCAATAAACAGAGGTCCATTACCTAATAACCGGGCACGACAAACCAGCCAGTTTACCAACAACCTTCCATGGCATCAATAGCTGCAAGGGGAATAGTGTTATGAATGATGAGCACTGGAGATATTCTTGGGATAGACTTAGAGACAGTTGTGATATAATGCTCGAGAACTGAATTGTAGACTTTAGAAGGGATTATTATTTACTAAAGTATAATGGATAAAGTGTGTGATCTATGTTGGACACTTTTGGGGGCAGTGCCTGACTACCTGTCTAAATACTTGAGAAGCTGGTTCGTGCACTGCTATCACTTCTCAACATCCTAATCCTCAAAGATCTCTACAACCACTACGTAGCTTACCTCAATTGTGTCGGCACAGCGACTATATTAATCCATGACCTAGACCATGCACGTCTCTAAGTTATGTTAGCACGGACTAGGATTACAACAAATAGGTCAATCAAGCAACCCTCAACAATGGACAGTTGTAGGGAAGAAAGGCCAGCCTCAACCAGCCCGTCCCCAGCATCAAACTCAACGAAGAAACAAGGTCACTAGAAGAGTCATCCTTGTGCAGGAACCAGAGGTAAGAACCAGTTTCACCCCATTACATGCTAGGAACCAAATCAACCAAATGTTTGCCAGCAATGGAATCAAGGGACTGGTAGTTAACACAGTTTTGAAAACCTAAAATGGAAACATAGCTATCACAACTACTGAAGAATATTCAGCAGAATTTTTCCTTGAAAAGAAACCAATCTGGGAGAAAGTGATACCATTTTCAGCTGTACAAAAAGATGAGCCATGGTACAAGGTGATAGCTCATGGGATCCCTCTAGCTGACTTTCACAATGAGGACGGGATGGAAATGATCAAATCAGAAATTAAAACATTCAACAAAGGACTAAACCCAATTGGAATGCCCCAATTGATATCCACTAGAGAAAACAGACAGATCAAACAGGCAGGATCAGTGGCCATTGCATTTGCCACACAACAAGAAGCAGAACGTGCCATCCGGAACAGACTTTATATTGCAGGAATCAGTTCAAGAGTCACCAAGTTCTACAGTGTAGCTCAGACCACCCAATGCAACAAATGTCAGGCCTTTGGACATGTAGAGAGCTACTGTCGACGAAATGCAGCCTGCAGACTCTGTGGAGCACGAGACCATAGCACTCAGCAGCACTACTGCAGTGTGTGCAAAGCCAAAGGAGTCCAATGCAGTCATCTGGCCCCAAAGTGTGCCAACTGTGAGGGAGACCACACAGCTAATTCAAAGACCTGCCAGGTTTACCTGAGCATTCGAGACAAGGCTGAAGAGATTGAACTTTAACGTCTGGTACACCAGATATTAAGGTCCTCCAGATAAACTTGAATAAAAATAAATTTGCAACAAAGAGTGCCTTGCAAAGAGCAATAGAACTAAATATTTTGATAATAGCTGTACAAGAGCCTTGGCTAAATCAACATGATAATACGGCCAAGCTTCTTGAATACAAGATCAATTAACCACCCAAACTTCATTCAAATCTTCCCAAACTCACCTCCAAATCAAAGACCACGAACAATGATCTATGCTGCTTGTCAACTAGGTCCTAAAATCAAGCTTTCCTGTCAATCCCCCCAGGATCCTGATCTCCAAGTCCTTGACATTATTGATGGACTTGGGAATATCACATTAATTAACATTTACAATCAATCAGAAGAAAATGGCCCAAAAATTAAGCTCTCCTCCATTTCACCCTGTGACCCTGACCTCCAAGTATTAGATATTACAGATAGAACTAGGTCAATTACATTTATTAATTTATATAATCAAGTACGTCAAAATGGACCAACCATCCAAGCTCTCTCTCAATATCACCTACCAAATAAAATGACTCTACTTCTAGGAGACTTTAACCTGCACCATCCCAGATGGGAGCCTGAGTCAAGTAGCAGTAGTGAGTCCGGTTTGCTCATCGACTGGCTAGACAGCATGGGCATGGAGCTAATTAACTCTCCTGGACAAGGCACATTCTACAGACCCCATATGAGGAATCCATCTATGATTGACCTCACATTTGCATCTAAGACACTGGCTGACCAGGTTAAAGACTGGCAGACACTAGAAGATCTAGGTTCAGATCACTTTGGAATAATGTTCACAATGGCAAGTGCTTTTGATATGATCCAACATCCAGTAGAGATGTCTCCATTCAATACCTATCTTTGGGCTCAGCAGAATATACAGGGAACCTTGACATTGCAGCTCAAAATCTCACAGACATCATCAAAGAAGCAGCTTATGCAAGCATTCCACTTGTTAAACATAGGCAGAGGGCAAAAGCCTGGTGGACACCTGAGCTCAACCAATTGAGAAATATTATGAGCTGGTGCCAAACGTTGCTCAAATCCAACAGAGGTGATCCTGCATTTAAAGATGCATATTTTCAAGCAAGAAATTTGTACTTTTCATCTATCAAGAATGCTAAACAAGCTCATTGGAATAGTTTCTTGGAAAAAGGAGATGCCAAATCAGTCTTCAAGGCAATGGCTTACACGAAAGATTACAAGGTCCACAAGGTCCCACCTATCATTGATAAAGATGGGAGAATGATGGAATCATTTGAAGATAAGTGTGGAACCTTTCGAAGTACACTGTTCCCAACACCACCTGTGTGCAAGCTCCCAAACTGGGAAGGATATCAAGCCAAGAATTTGGGTTGGCCAGAGCTAACAAGGGATGATTTAGAGAGGGCATGTGCCACTGGCATTAAGGGCAACACCCCAGGTCCAGATGGAATCACCCATGAGATAATCACCAGAGCATATACAGCAATTCCAGACATATTTCTCAAATTATACTCCCAGCTTATTAATGTTGGATATCACCCAAAATGCTGGAAACAAGCTACAGGAGCTATTCTACGGAAGCCAGGAAAGCCAGACTATCACCAACCAAAAGCATACCGTGTGATCTCGCTCCTGAATTGCCTAGGGAAAGTAAGTGAAAGAATTTTGGCAAAGAGACTGAGCTACCTTGCAGAGACTACCAATCTTCTGCATCCATCTCAGAAAGGAGGAAGGCTCAAAAATTCAGCTGTTGATGCAGCACTCCTACTGACTATTGAGATTGAGACAAGCAGGCAAATGAAGCAGATTTCATCAACCATATTTCTGGATGTCAAAGGTGCTTTTGATCATGTGGCAAGAAACCAATCGATAAAAGTTCTTATGAATCTTAAGATGCCTCTGAATTTGATAAGCTGGGTAGCCTCATTTCTAGATGATAAAACTCTTCAACTAAAATTTGATGGTGAACAAGAGACAGTAAAAGGAATTAAGACTGGTTAACCACAGGGGAGCCCCATTTCACCTATTCTGTTCCTCATTTATATAAGAGACATTTTCAAAACCAAGTCAGTTCATGCCCTATCATATATGGATGACATTCCAATCACCACTTCATCAACAAGCATGAAGCAAAACATACGGATACTTGAGAGAGAGGTTAAACAATTATTTGAAATAGCAAGCCAAAATTCCATACAATTTGACCCATCAAAGACAGAATTGATGCATTTCACTAACAGGAAATCATCAAAAAATCATCCATTGAAGTTACCTGATGGACAACATGTAGAACCTAAAGATTCCATCCGCTGGTTAGGGATATGGTTTGACCCAGGACTTAAGTTTCGAGGACATATTGCCAGAAGAGCAGCTCAGTCTACACAGTCATTCTATAGGATGGCAAGGTTAGCAAACACAGAACGAGGGCTCTCACCAGCAGCATTGAGACAAATCTACATTGCTTGCATTGTAAGCATTGCTGATTATGGATCAGTTGTCTGGTAGAAAGGACAAGAGTTTATTGTAGCATCACTGCAAAAACTCCAAAATTTAGCAATGAGAAAAATTCTAGGAGTCTTCAAGACAGCTCCCATACTTCCAATGGAAGTAGAATCATGTTTGCTGCCACCAAGAATCAGATTGAAAGCAAGCATGGCAAAATTCGCTTTCAGAATGTTAAAATTACCCACTAATCATCCAGTAAATGTAGAGATGCAGGACAAGGACTTTATTCCTCGAAAACCAACCCAATTAAGACGAATTAAATGCCTTCAAGATTACCTGATAGATGATGCAACAACTGAGGTCATCATTCACCAAGCCTTTTCACCCTGGACTTTTAGACCATCATACAGAGTAATCATTAATAAAGAAACCAAGGAATCATTGGTAGAAATCCATAAAAATAGGTGCTCCAGCATTGACTTGTCTAATACAATATTTATCTATACAGATGCCTCGTCTAATAGTGACAGCATTGGCATTGGGATTGGATTAGCAGCCACTGATAATGCTGGTAAGCTTACATACCAGTGGAAGTCAAATATTGGAGATAGAGCATTGGTGTACAATGGGGAATTGGAAGCCATAGCCCAGGCACTAGAATATGCCGCAAACAGATGTCAACCAGGTCAAAAAATTGAAATATTCTCAGACAACCAGGCAGTACTTCAAAGATTGACATCACTTTCAGACTACCCTGGACAGTATTGTCAAATTAGAGCTTTGAGAGCATCAAAAATAATTTCAGATAATCATGCAATGGTTGAACTAAACTGGATTCCTGGATATTCAGGTATCAAAGACAATGAAGTTGCAGACAAGCTGGCAAAGGAAGGATCAAGGGAGCCTCCAGAAAAGGACAAATTGAGTTTTGCCATGATTGGAGCTCAGATGAAAAGCAATATTAGAAACCAATGGCTTCTACTTCTCCATTTCAAGGATGCAAAATTAACTTCAAAAGCTTTATCTTACAGGAAAAAATTCAACTGGAAAATAAACAAAAAGATGCAGGTGCCTTCTGAAGCAAAAAGGGATGTATCTAGTGCTTACTTTCAATTGAAGCTAGGGCATAGATGCAACAAAGCTTATCTTTACGAAAAGCAGCATAGTGCAGAAGGTAAATGCAGATGTGGAAAGCAAGAAACACCTGAGCATCTTATCCTAAGTTGCAGCAACTACAAACACAAAAGAAAAGAATAGAATAGAATAGAATAGAATAGAATAGAATAGAATAGAATAGAATAGAATAGAATAGAATAGAATAGAATAGAATAGAATAGAATAGAATAGAATAGAATAGAATAGAATAGAATAGAATAGAATAGAATAGAATAGAATAGAATAGAATAGAATAGAATAGAATAGAATAGAATAGAATAGAATAGAATAGAATAGAATAGAATAGAATAGAATAGAATAGAATAGAATAGAATAGAATAGAATAGAATAGAATAGAATAGAATAGAATAGAATAGAATAGAATAGAATAGAATAGAATAGAATAGAATAGAATAGAATAGAATAGAATAGAATAGAATAGAATAGAATAGAATAGAATAGAATAGAATAGAATAGAATAGAATAGGATAGAATAGAATAGAATAGAATAGAATAAAATAGAATAGAATAGAATAGAATAGAATAGAATAGAAAAGAATAGAATAGAATTTAATTTATGTCACTACTGAGTCTATGACTATGAAGGACTACTAAAACCATACAAAACATCACCAAAATTCATTTGTTTTTAATTGTAATTCATTTTCAATATTTTCCAATGGACATTGAGGGTTTCACCCTAATATTAATAGTCTCTGTATTCCTTCTCTTCCTTCACTTCAAATCTAATGCATCTACTTATGCCATGTCTCCACCATCCACCCTCTCCAAATGCCTCCTTCTTGTTGATATATGTGTTTTCTTTATATAATCAAGGGTTTTATCAATCCCAATCTTTGTGCTCATTAAAAGCTTAAGACTGGGTTGGTTTCCATTCAAGCTCCTTTTAAGTTCCATCCTTTCATGCCTATAGTTACTACAGCTTAGCAGAAGATGCTCAGGTGTTTCTCGTTTCCCACATGTACACCTATCACTGCCTCTTTGCCCTCGCTTGTATAGGTAGGAGTTGTTATAACCATGACCAGTTTTAAGTTGAAAGAAAGCACTGGCCACTTTCCTTTCTACTCCTGATGGTAGACTAATTTTATTGTTGATTTTCCAACTGAATAACTTCCTATGTGTCAGTGGATTCTGTTGCTTTTTTTGTTCATTATTTTGGAGATATTCCAGCCATTGATGCTGGATGGTCTTTTGAATTAAGTGTCTAACCATAGACAGACTAGTCTTATTGTTTTCTATGGAAATTTTCGATGCTTCCTTGGCCAGTTTATCTGCAACTTCATTACCTGGAATTCCTGAGTGGCCTGGTATCCAGTGGAGCTGAATTGAAGAAAGTTTATTATAGATGATTTGTCCAGCTTCTATTGCCCTAAGCTGACAAGCCTGTCCAGGATTATCGGAGGGTGTCAAAAGTCTGTGAAGGGCTGCTTGGTTAGGGATCATACTTAAAAAGCAATCAAAACCAGACTACTCCCAGCCCAAAGCATACAGGGTCATCTCCCTTCTCATTTGCCTTGGCAAGGTCATGGAGAGAATATTGGCCAGGAGGCTAGGGTATCTGGCAGAGACATCAGACTTGCTGGATCCTTCTCAGATTGGGGGTCGGCTTAAGAAGTCGGCCATAGATGCAGCACTACTTCTCACCAATGAGGTAGAAATAAATAAACAACTCAACAAGGTCACATCAACCGTCTTCTTGGATGTAAAGGGGGCATTTGATCATGTTGCATGCAATCAACTCCTGCAAATACTGCAGAAGCTCAAATTACCAATCAATCTTATAGCTTGGGCCGGTTCCTTCTTAGAGGGACGAAGCCTACAGCTGTCATTTGATGGAGAAAAAGAGGAATTTCGGGAGATAAATACAGGTATTCCTCAAGGGAGTCCTGTATCACCAATTTTATTCCTTATCTATATTCAGGGATTATACAGGAGAAATGCTGTCAAAGTTATCTCCTACATGGATGACATCACTTTGACAACAGCCTCAACCAGCCTGAAGAAAAACATCAAAATTCTTGAGAGGGAAGCAGCCCAGATCTTTGAGCTGGGTACCAAGAATGCAGTCCAGTTTGATCTTTCAAAGACAGAACTGATGCATTTCACAAGAAAGAAAAATACAGCAAACTTTGCAATAAAATTAACTAATGGCAATAATGTTAAACCTGTGGAATCAGTGCAATGGCTTGGCATCTGGTTGACCCTGGATTGACATTCAAGAAACATGTCCAGGTCAGATCATCTCAGGCTGTACAATCATTCTACAGGATGGCAAGACTTGCCAACACAGAGAGGGGCCTGTCACCAGCTGTTCTTCGACAAATCTACCTTGCCTGTGTTACCAGCATAGCAGATTATGGATCTGTCATCTGGTGGAAGGGTCAAGAATATGTAGCAAAATAACTCCAGAAAATACAGAACCTGGCCTTAAGAAAGATACTGGGGGTTTTCAAGACAGCCCCAATTCTGCCCATGGAGGTGGAAGCTGCTCTTGCACCACCAAGGGTTAGGCTCTGTAAAAACATGAGGCAGTATGCATTCCGCTTAACCAAACTATCTCAATTTCATCCAGTCAATTTGGAAGCAAATAACAAGATTGAGCTACTAAAGTTGACACAGATTGGTAGGATCAAGAAATCAATTGAAAACCTAGTGGAATTTGACACCTTGGAGCAAATCAACAATTTCATTTCAAACCATGGAGGCAGGCTCTCCCTTATACAGTCAAAATTGAAAGGATCCCTAAGGATGAAGCAGCAGAGATACATCAATCTTTGCTTCAACAAACTGACTGGTCATCTACTACATTCATTTACACAGATGCCTCATATATGGCAGATAGCACTGGTGTTGGAGTCAGCTTTGCAGCTACTGGGAGTTGCAGCAGTATTCAACATCACCATCAAACTAACATCGGACCAGAGGCCAAGGTCTACAATGGAGAACTGGAAGCAATAACCCTAGGTATGGAGTATGCAAGTAGGCATTCTCATCCAGGATTGAGCTTCCATATCTTTAGTGATAACCAAGCAGCCCTTCACAGACTTTTGACACCCTCCGATAATCTGTCACAGGGCGGGGGTACGAAGAACGAATTAAATATTACACATGAGTTGTGCGATGAGAAGGGAAGAGACTATCTAGCTACACGAAGGTCTTTAGAGGTTCAGTTATCGCTTAATCTCAAACCACGCCAACTACCATTCTACTACCGTGACATAATCCTGGACAGGCTTGTCAGCTTAGGGCAATAGAAGCTGGACAAATCATCAATAATAAACTTTCTTCAATTCAGCTCCACTGGATACCAGGCCACTCAGGAATTCCAGGTAATGAAGTTGCAGATAAACTGGCCAAGGAAGCATCGAAAATTTCCATAGAAAACAATAAGACTAGTCTGTCTATGGTTAGACACTTAATTCAAAAGACCATCCAGCATCAATGGCTGGAATATCTCCAAAATAATGAACAAAAAAAGCAACAGAATCCACTGACACATAGGAAGTTATTCAGTTGGAAAATCAACAATAAAATTAGTCTACCATCAGGAGTAGAAAGGAAAGTGGCCAGTGCTTTCTTTCAACTTAAAACTGGTCATGGTTATAACAACTCCTACCTATACAAGCGAGGGCAAAGAGGCAGTGATAGGTGTACATGTGGGAAACGAGAAACACCTGAGCATCTTCTGCTAAGCTGTAGTAACTATAGGCATGAAAGGATGGAACTTAAAAGGAGCTTGAATGGAAACCAACCCAGTCTTAAGCTTTTAATGAGCACAAAGATTGGGATTGATAAAACCCTTGATTATATAAAGAAAACACATATATCAACAAGAAGGTGGCATTTGGAGAGGGTGGATGGTGGAGACATGGCCTTGAAAATGGATTGGGCATCCTCTTTTTCAAGAAATTTATTCCAATGATCCTGCTTGGCTATTTTGATTGCTGAGAAATATTTGTTCCTGCTTTCTAAATATGCATTTTTGATATTGAGATCAACTTTATTGAATTTCAGCATCTTATGGTTTCTAGTCATTTCTTTTCTCATCAACTTCAGGTCCTTATTCCACCATGGCTTTGATGTATGATGAAATGATATCATTGGCATACATGCCCTTGCAGCCTTGGTGATACAGTTGGTGAGTTCACTTGCTGCTTGGTCTAGCTGATCAAAAGTCAAATGTGAGCATGTCCTTAGGTATTCAATTCCATCTTTTTCAAAGAGGGGACCAATGTCATCAAGTGCCAGGAGAACAGTGTTGTTATGTGTTATATTGTGCAAGATTTTGGCAAATTTATCCCAGTTTGCTTGGTTAATATTAAGCCTTGGTTGACATTGACTTCTGGGCTGGAGAATTGAAAGAGACTCCAGGGCAAATAGGATCCCATAATGATCAGATCCAATATCACCCATGATTTGCCAGTCCTTGATTCTATTTGCAATATTTGGTGATGCAAAAGTCAGATCAATCACTGTTGCTTTTTCCATATGTTTCCTGAAGAAGGTATTGATCAGTTAAAATTATATTCAAATATTAAATACCTGAATTATATTTTGATTGATGATGAAGATTGAACAAAAACTAGATGTTGTTGGAATAATGGTGTTTAGTGGTTGAGATGGATGAGCATGAATGAGATGTTGATTGATGTTCTGTCTAGGTGGGAAATTGAGTGGGTTATATACATGATTGAGTGGTCTGTGCATTGAGTTTGGCACTAAGTTGTTTGCAGTGTTTGATTATACCACATGACCATCAGATGACCTCCACATGACTTTCACATGACTTTCTTTGAATCATTCCCCATTACCATTTGACCATTGATACCAAGATTAAATTTCTTCAACCAATTGCACTTGAATGATTAAAATCAACGGATGGTACCCTCACCAGGATTATTGATTAGCTCCATCTCTTGTACCTCACACCATTCAACCAATTTCTCTGAGGGACCAGTTGGAATTGACTCTGGCTCCCACAGGGGATGGTGAAGGTTAAAGTCCCCAAGAAGGATGGATTTAGGGCCGGGTTAATGATTGTACAGGTGAGCTTCAATGGTTTTACCCCTCTGACCTGCCTGATCATCTTAGTTACAGATGTTAATAATTTTTATACTGCCTACTCCATCAGTCATTTCTAGGACCTGGATGTCTGGATCCTGTGGTGACTGCTTAACAAGCTTAATTTTGTTCCCAAGTCTCCTAGCAACATAGACCATTGTCCTTGGTCTAAATTGATTCAAAAACTTGGGAAATATCTGTTCAAATCCACTGTGGTAGACAGATCTGGTGTTAGTGTAGTCCTGGTTCCTAGGCTGTCTGGGTATCAGCCATGGCTCCTGGACTGCTATGATATCATTTTGAGCTCCACAGCCAGCTGTAGAGCATTCTCAGTTGCATATTGGTTTTTATTCAGGTTGATTTGAAGGACGCGCATATCAGGTGTGTCTGACATTACAATTCCTCCTGATCAAGTTTATTTTTGGCTGCAAGATAAACCTCGCAGGATTTGGAGTTGGCCTGATGAGAGCCTGAACAATTGGCGCATTTTGGGGCTAGATGTGAGCAGCTAAGGCCCCTTGTCCTGCAGACACTACAATAGTGTTGTTGAGTGCTATGATTTTCTCCAGATAGACCACAGACTGCTGATTTTCTGCAATAGCTGTCAAGGTGACCAAAGCTTTGGCATTTGTTACACTGGGTTGATGGAGCCACATTGTAAAATTTCTCAACTCTGACACTGATTCCAGCAATATAGAGTCTATTTCTGATTGCTCTGTTGGCCTCTTCTTCAGTTGCAAAGGCTATTGCCACTGATCCAGCCCGTTTGATAGTCCTGTTCTCTCTGCTTGATAGCCATTGAGGTGTTCCAATTGGTTTGAGTCCCTTGTTGAAGGTCAAAATCTCATCTTTGACCAACTCCATACCCTCTGGATTGTCAAAGTCTAGTAGTGGAATCCCATGAGCAACAGCCTTGTGCCATGGTTTGTCAATCTGTGCAAAGGTAAATGGAACTAGATGATTCCAAAGTTCCCTTTTCTCCAGAAGGAATTCTGCTGTGTAGTCTTCTGTTGTGGTTATGGATAAAAGCTTGGCTGATGTAGTGCTCACCATGTTCACTACTGGGCCTTTGATTCCCCTATCTGCAAGGGCTTTGTTAAGGCTATTTCTTGCAGCCAGGGGTGAGATTACTGGTGGAGAGTTTGGGGCTTGGACAAGTATCAATCTCCTAACCTTTTTTTCCTTGGGTTGATTTTGGCTTTGTGGTTGAGTGGTATTGACCTTCTTTTTTTCCCCTACAACTGTCCATTCTTGAGGCTTCGCTTGATATGATTCTCCATTGTTTGCAAGGACCTTGGCAAAGCTCTAGGGCTCGGCAGGTTTTGATTGGGCAACTGTGTTGGATACAGAGGGCTTAGTTGGTACTGGCTGGACAATGGTGGTTTGTAGATCTCTTGTTTTATTTTCAATTTTTCTGGTGGCTTGTTCTAAGTTGGCAATCTGAGAGGTGATAATTGCTGAGGCTTTGGATAGTTGCCCCTTTTCTGTAAATTCCCTGAAAATTTCGAGAATATCCAACAATTTGTCTTGCTCATTTCGATTTGTTGTAAGGCTATATGCCTGGATGATATTGTCCCTTGCTGCTAGAAGTGCATCTTGGGGGGACTTAAATGGTGATTTTTGACTATCTGCATATACAAATTGGATTTTACGATGAAGCTCAGAGTGCTGGTTGAGGCTGCAGCCTCGTTTTCGAGAGTCCCCAGCCAAGTGGGTCCCTGAAAAGTTTTTCCCATCTTTTTTGTTTTTTTTTTTTAAAATCATAGTGTATTCAGCTATCTAGCTATGACGCATCTTTTCTGCAATTCCAGTCCCCAAGACTCCAATATTTCAACTAACTCAATAATCAATTCATAAAATTCCAACTTAGATCTCCTACATTAATTTCCTTTATGTGCTGCCGTGCACTTGGATGTATCCAAATATTTGAGTAATGCTTCTTTTCCTTTTCTAGTGCAGAAAAGAATTGGAAGTATCCTTGGCTCTATGCCTTTAAAACATTTATTTCTCTGCCTTGTAAACTTTGGGCAATGTAACAACAGATGCTGAACAGTTTGCCTTTCACTCCCACAAAAATTACATATATTGTCTTGAACTTTCCTAATCATGTGCAGGTAGACCCTTGTGTTGCCAACACCAAGTCTTGCTTGGAAATATCCACATTCTGTCTCTCTGCTACATTCCTGAAAATGGATCAGTTTTGTGTTAAAATTTGGATGGTTAGATTGTGCCTGGAGCCTGTAATATTTTCCGAGTCCTTAAGCCTTTCGACCTTCCTCCTCATGCCCTAATTCGAGGTTCCAATCTCTCTGCCATGCCTGTATAATCCATTCTCTTGCCTTCTGCTTGATAAAAGAATGGGATGTAAATTTGTCCCTTTTCAGAGGTATTTTTTTTTTTTCCCATCATGAGATGGGCCAGAAATGGGATCACTTGAGAAATCCATGAAAACATCATCAATTTATGAATTAAAGGCTGGAGCAGGGTTAATGATAGCAGGAGGAGCTGGAAGATCACTCCAAATTGATGATTTGAGGGTTGGTTGTTGAGATTTTGGTGCTGGAGGGCTGGATGGTGGATTTTTTGATGGGGGGGCCCCAGAAATCGGCTTTTTTGACATTATCAGCTCGACCAGTGGGTCAAATTGGCTGAAAGATATCTTAATCGATAGCGCTTGATGTAATGAATCGTAAACAATTGTTTGTTTGATGATAGCTTTTTGACGCAAAAAGGTATGGACAAAATAGTCAATTTGGAAAATTTGATGTTCTGTGCAGTGGTATTGACAAAAGAAAAGAACTCAAAGAGAAATTGAATGGAAATAATCTCACATTGAAGTTAGTCCTTCACACCAAAATAGGAATTGTAAAATCAATTGAATTCATAGACAGCTCTAGAATCTCAACCAGAGCATGGCATCTAGAGAGAAGAGATGAAAATTCAGAATATCAATAAGACAAATAGTATCTGGAATAAAATTTGAAAAGACAAAATGTGTAGGTATTATATATTCAGAATATAAAAGGGAAAAAAAAAAAATATATATATATATATATATATTTTAAACGGAAAATAATTCTTTCTCCTTATCTATACCATAGGGCTTGACCCTCATTGTCCAAGAAAACATAGTATAAAATTGTAAAATTTGAATATTAAAGTTGTAGCTAGTATCTTATATATAGATTCTAGGAGTCCTCTATAGTCATTGGCTCAGATAGTACTATAATATAAATCTAATCTAATCTAATCCAATAAAATCTCTTCCTGTTGCAATACTTGGGTCTCCCAGTCATTTTGCCAGGCTTTGAGAGTCAGTTCCTTTGCCTTCTGCTTAAGGTATGCAATAGTTGTGAATTTATCCCTTTTATTGACGTTTTTCTTGGCCCCACCTCTAGCCAGATGGTCTGCCAGTTCATTCCCAGCAATACCTTCATGGCCTGGACACCAGTGGAGATGAATTTGATATTCTTTGCTTTTTATCTGTATCTGGTGTGAGATTAAACTATCTGCTTTACTGATCCTATAAATTGCTGCTTGACTATTGGAGAATATCCAGATCTCCCTGGAATGTCCATTGGATATAACATAATTGATAGCTTTCAAGATGCAATATGCCTCAGTATCTGAGATTGTCATAGTGTTTCCAAGGTTGTAAGATAAACATTTTACCTGTCTTGTGAATGGTAGGTATACCACAAATCCAAGGCTACTTCCACTGTTTTTTGTTGAGGAACCATCTGTGTAAACAATTGATGCATGATTAGGAATTTCTTTAAGAAGAAGAATATGTTCATCCCTTGCTGTATGCTTAGAAGAATTGCTTATTTTTGTATCCACATTTTGTGCTAGCCATGGTGGTGCCCATTCTGCATTGATTGTTTCCAATCAATTGCAATCTGAGAGACCTTTGAGCAGGTGTCCAATCTTCATGAGCTGTGTATTATTTTCATCGAGGTCATCAATCATGTCAAGGCTGATGGCAGTACCTATAGACAGCTCATCTTGAACTGAGCTAAGTAGCTTCTTTTGTATTGGATGTAAGGGCTGCATTCTTCGTATCCGGAGCACATAGTTGTAGGCTAGTCTCAGATGTCGCACCTTCACGGGTGGAAGGGCGGCCTCTACTTCTAAAGCTTTTGAGGGGCTGCTAGAGTAAGCTCCAGTGACAAGGACTACAGCTCTGTTCTGTAACTTCTGACATTTTTCAAAAAGATGAAGTGATCGGGTCTTCCCATACCATAGGATGGAGCCATAATCTAGCACTGATGGTACACAGACAATATAAAGCTGTCGAAGTTGATTGAATTTGATTCCATTTGTTGAAGAAGCAAGGTTCTTAAGCCTAAGAAGAGCTCCATTTGCAAGTTGCATTCTCTTGTCAACATGAGTTTTGAATGATAGCTTGGAATCAAACCATATTCCTAACCATCTGACAACGCTTTTGGGGTTGAATTGGATATCCTGAATTGATATTGGTGTTTCTATTGCCACTCTTTTTCGATGGAAGTGAATCATCTCGGTTTTTTCGACCTCAAAGGTGACAGAGAGTTCCTGGGATCTTGAAGCCAGAGTTTCAATTGATGCTTCCAAGGTATGGATATTCTTTTGAATCGAGGAAGAAGCTGTGGATAAAAAGATATCATCAATGTAAAAGATGTAGAGAATCTTTTGATTCTGCCCATGAGGGAGCAGATACCTGATGGATAGAAGAAAGAGCATAGGAGATATTGGACACCCTTGGGGAGTGCCTGAGACTGAAAATTGTTGACTGATGTGTCCATTAAATAATAATTTGATTTCTCTTTTGTAGAGAAAAGATTTGGTCCATCTTACAAATGGAAGTGGTAGTTGAAGGGTATTGAGAATCTGAATCAATTTTGCTGGTTGAAGTCTATCAAAAGTACCAAGAACATCCAGAAATACACTGGATACTACTCGACGCTTTGATAGGTTCTCTTCAACAAAGTTTTGCAGAAGAATGGCTGCATCAATGTCTGACCTTTGTTTCCGGCCTCCCATTTGACTTTGGTGCAGAAGAAAAGACAATACATTAGCTAGGTAAGAGATCCTATTTGCATAGAGCTTTTCTAGCAATTTGGAGAGGCAGGGCAGAAGATAAATTGGCCTGTAGGCCTTAGGAATTGAGTAGTCCTTTTTACTCCTCTTTGGAAGGATCACTCCAATGGCAAGCTTCCAGGAGCAAGGATGGTGTCCAGCATTAAATGGAGTTTGATAGGCTCTGAAGAAGAAGGAGGGAATGGCAGAGATGGCTGCCTTGATCATTGCCCATGAAATCTGATCTATTCCTGGTGCTGTACTCTTCTCAGGGACTGCTCTCACCAATTCATCATAAGTGAGTGCAGGCCACTCCGATTTGCAGTGCCGAGAATCATTCTGTACTATCTGAGGTGAAATTTCTGAGGTGGATAGATTAGTGTCCTGGGCCGGAAAAAGAGTTGTCACCAGAGCCCTGCACTTGGTCTCAAAAGATGTTGCCAGCTTTTCAGGTTGATCAGGAGTCTCCTGATACCTTAGTGCAGGAATCAGTGGAGATTGATGGTGTGATGGGTTAGAGTAGTTGTATGCTTGGAATACTGTTCTGTTATCTGCCTTGGCAAGAAAATCTATCCAATGCTTGGCCTTGGTATGTTGGATGGTCCTGAAATAATGGTTCCTTGACATTCTGGCATCTTGTGCAAGATCTTCTATTCTATATCTCTTAGCTCTTCTTTTCAACCTGTGGAATTCCTTCCTCAGGCAGGTCAGTTCATCTGTCCACCAGGCCTTTGATCTGGAACATGGAACTTTTCGAGGGATGGTCTTTTCAGCTGATATTTGAATGATCCTTGTGAGGATCACTGCAATCTCGTCATAATCTTGTATATTAATAGCATTGTCCAGCTGACTTGTGAACTCTGGCTCATGCTGCTTCAAATCCTTCTCAAACTGAGACCAGTTTGCTTTAGCCATGTTGTATCTGGGTGGAAGTTGATTAGTATTATTTTGAGCTTTGATAGGAAGAAATGTTTCAAAACATATTGCTTCATGATCTGATCCTGTTGAGTCCATATACCTCCAATTATGCCATAGGAGTACTTGGAAGCCTGCAGCATATGTCAGATCTATGATTGAAGTTGTCTTTGTGTTGGACCTGTGGAAAGTGCCTCCAAATTTCTCCATAATTTCAAAATTGTTGAGTAGTATACAGCCTCTGGTATTCAAGAATATAGCCAGTTGTTCAGCCTGGGTTGAAGAAGTAGCACTAGGATTCCATGATGGGTGGTGAAGGTTAAGATCCCCAAGGAAAAGGAATGGTTTATTGAAATGAATGTTCATGTCCAGGAGACGCTGTATGGTTGTCCTGGTCTCATTAGGATCTGTTGGCTTTTCATTAAAAATATTTATAATATAAAAGCTCTCTTCTAGAATGGAAACTTCAAGTATTTGCATATCTGGATCAGACAAAAGGTCGTATCGAGGTGCAATATTGAAGCAGGAAGATCGATGTACATATGAAAGTACCCTAGGTCGGGTGGTTGAATTAAGAGAAGGAAGTAATGGATAGTATGATGGGTGACTTAGTGGTGTAAATGAGTGTGTAATTGAATGTTTGTAAAGATAGGGCTCCTGAATGCAGAGGAAAGGGCTTCCTCTTTCAGGGCTACTTCAAAGAATGTCTGGAGTACCTCTCTACTCCGAGCTGTATTGTGTTGGCTGATTTTAAGGTGTCCTAACATGTAAGAGCCTTGTAAATCTCGCAGTCCTGTCGTTCAAAAGCAGCATGGTCTGTCCCTTTGCAGTTTACACACTGCTTGGAATAGTGGCAACAAAAGTCTGAGGCATTACAGTGTCCACATGAGTGCTCAGTGGTCAAATGAGAGCCTGAACAGATGGCACAAAGAGGAGCTTTTTTGCAGAAAATAGGGTCATGACCATAGCCAAGACATTTCTTGCATTGAGTCTTGGGTATAGGGACGGTAATTGACTACTTTGAGTAGCATTCCACCAATAAGAATACCTGATTTTAGAAGGCGTGATTTTTCTTCCTCAGAAGCTACTGAGAAGACACTGATGATGCCTTACTTGTGGGAGCCCCAGCAAGCCATCGAGGTTGGCCATTGACTTTGATAGATGTGTTGTATTGCTCGACCTCCTCCTGGAATGAGGAGATGTCAAGCACTGCAGGTACTCCGTGGACAATTAGCTTTGGCCAGAGATTGACTCTCTGAGCTTGATCAATTGGCCAGTCTTGGAAAATATATTTCCATTTTTGTTCATTTTCTAGCAGCTCAGTTGGGTTCGACTCAAAGCAGGTAAGGACGAGGTTATTTCTCATTGAGGTATGTACCCTAGAGATGGCCTTCTTTCCCATTACTTTGTTGAATTCATCTCTTATTGCAATTGCATTGTAGTCAGGTAAGTTGCTGCCTCTTATGGCAACTAAGGTTATAATATTACCTGCCCTCTGCCTTGCTTCTAACTGCTTTTGTGAGGTAGGTTCATGGGGATAGTGATGTTGGATTGATTATTATTGGCTTGCTTTGGTCCAGTGGTTGCTTTAGACTTGGAGGCCTGAGCCTGGTTTTGAATCCCGGATTTTAGCTTCTCAGAGTAGGTGGGAGTAGTGGTGGCATTGTTACTTGTGGCTATTGGTGACTCAACCCGCCCTGTCTCAGTGTAGTTGCGGAATACTTCGAGAAGATTCAAGAGTTTATTCTGCTCTAGCCTGTCAGTAGTCAGGGTGTATGCTTCAACCGGCAGGTCTCTAGCAGCCAAAACTGCATCTTTGGGAGATTTAGAAGCCTGGGATGAGGAGCTAGTTGGCATTCTGAGGTATTTTGTAGTCTGGCTGGATGGTAGAGTGGTAATGTTGGCAGTTCTCTTTCTCAAATTAAAGTGGGGTTGAGTGAAAAAATTTTCACCTCCACTTATGGCTGCTGAGATGGGATCACTGCTGAACTCAGTGTCTTGGGCAATGCCTTTTCCTTTTGAATTTGATGATTTAGAATTAGTAGAGGAGGGAAGAGTATTTTTAACATTCCAATTTGATGACTTAATTGTAGGATGGTTGGAAGTTGATGGATCTTTTGTTGGGGGTAGTGGTGGACTTGAGGAAGGACCTCCAAGGGGCGGAAAATCATCTAAATCCATCTTCACAACTCAACCAGATGTCTGGAGGTGATGCAAATAGATTCAAATAAAAGAGAGTAAGCTAATTGACATGATTCAATCAATTAATTGATGGAAAATGATGCTGGAGAAAATTTTGGGTTCTACAATGTAGCACTGTGGACTGACAGTTTACTTGCCCTGTCCATTAGTCCCTTGAGGATTAGTTGCAGTTGGTCAGTATTTTTCTTTATTGAGGTAGAGGCAACTGAGATAGAAATGTCACCCATCATAGTGTATTCAGCTATCTAGCTATGGCACATCTGATTATTTTATATCTAATTACAATTACAATTATTATTATTATTATTATTAATCCATTTATGTCCTATTTCAGTTACTTACTATGTAGGACAGGCTATTGAAATACAACTTTTCTTATTCATTCCAATTGGGGTTTACTTGATTTGATGTTGGGATTCCCATTATTGGTTCACCAGGGGGTAGCTCTGTACCTGACAAAAGAAATTTACTACAAAATAAAAAATAAAAAAATAACAAAATAAAAACAAACACACCACACATTTCAAAATCATTTCCCTTCATATCTGTTTCTAATATCTTAGTCAAATTGCTGTGATGCCTTTTCTTTAAATTTATGACTCCCCTAATCAGGCCATTCTCCTTCACTGAACCATTTCAAGGTTGCAATGTGAGTGTTCCTCAGGTATTCTATTGCTAATTTTATTCCCTTGGTTGTATTGAGAAGTAATTCCATTGTTGGTCTTCCCCCTCTCAGGTCCTCAAGTAGTTTCCTTCGTTCATTCTTATACTTAGCACATTCCAATAGGAGATGTTTAGGTGTTTGTTTTGCTGTTCCATTGCAGTCACAAAGACCTGTGCTATGTCTATTTATTTTGTACATATATCCTCGGAAATATCCATGGCCAAGTTTAAGTTGGTAGAAGGAGCTTGCTATCTTTCTGGGTACTCCTGAAGGTATTTGTATTTTTTGAACAAATTTGGGTTGAAAATTAGCTGAGTAGGTGGATGGATTGTTTTTCCTTGCCCTTGTTTTATACTTGAGATAGTCATCTTGCCATTCAATCATTGTCAATTGGGTGAGGTTTGATTTTTTTTTTTTTTTTTTTTTTTTTAATTCATAGTGTATTCAGCTATCTAGCTATGACACATCTGATTATTTTATATCTAATTACAAATATTAAATCCCCATTTCCTCTACTTATCTTCTAGTCTCCTCCCTCTCAGTCAGCTTTGGATGCATTCATGCATCCAGTGTCTTGCAGGAAGCGGAGAGTTGCTTCTTTTCCAATTTTTGTGTTAAACAATATTTCTAACCTCAATGGTAATATGCCTTTAAATGCTTCCTTTCTTTTGGTCTTAAACTTACTACAATAAAGAAGTAGATGTTGAACAGTCTGTTTTCCCTTCCAACAGAAGTTGCAAGTGTTATCCTTCACTTTTTTAATTCGGAATAAATGGGCCCTGGTATTTCCAATCCCTGTTCTTGCCTGAATAAATGAAGATTGTGTCATTCTACTGTAATGACTGAAGTTGTATGGTCTCATTTTAATGATGGGTGATCTTTTCCTGGCTTGCACTTGATAGAGCCTTCCCAGTCCTTTTGCCTTTCTACCCTCTTCCTGTCGCAAAACTTGGGTCTCCCAGTCATTTTGCCAGGCTTTGAGAGTCAGTTCCTTTGCCTTCTGCTTAAGGTATGCAATAGTTGTGAATTTATCCCTTTTATTGACGTTTTTCTTGGCCCCACCTCTAGCCAGAAGGTTTGATTTTATGGATGCTAAACTGCATGGGGCCAAAGATGGGAAAGCTTTGGTTCCTTGCTTAGCTAATTGATCAGCAATTTCATTTTCTTCAATGTTGAGATGTCCTGGCACCCACTCAATGGATATATCTTTGACTCCATTCTGGATAGCTAGAATTGCTGCTTGACTGGCTCTCATTTGCCAGGCTTGTCCAGGCTTTGGTGTGAGGGGTCCAAAGAGAGCACGAACTAGGAGATGACGAAGTCGAATCAAATAGATACTCAAATTAGGATTATAATATAAAGGATTCTAAACTAAGGAAGAGAAGGGAAAGAAAGCATCTACAGATCTATAACTACACATAATTTACACCTGGCCCGTGCGTTCCATACCGGGTAACTCCTTATAATACAGACCTATCATTATGTCATTGCACCCCTACTCATTACTATGATGCAGGGCCGTCACATCACCCCTCCCTCCGAAAAAAGCTTGTCCTCAAGCTTAGAGTCATTGGATAATCATTGTCTAATTTGTTATAATCATCAAAGCCGTTTTTCCATGAGTCTAACCATAGCATCAGGTGTTTTGGCGGGCCTGGTTTATGTGGATATTGCAGATGATACTCCATAATCTTTTGCGGCGCTGTTTTGAAGTTAGAAGCCGGATAATACTGTGGGTCATTGTCCCAGCCGAGCCACTTTGCACAATATTGAAGTTTTTTACTTATTAATTTGACATCGAGAATTTTATCAACTTCCCACTCATCATCACCTGTGATATTAATTGAGGTTGGCTGTGGAAGGATTTGCCCTGGTAATGGATCATCAGCAGCTTTTCTCAAAAAACGAGCGTGAAAGACATTATGGTTTGACCATTGCTTCGGTGTATTCAACTTGAAAGAGTACCCCTTTTTAGAAATTATTTTAAAAGGCCCTATAAATTTAGGGGCCAGTTTTGTATTTGGTTGTTGAAGTCTTAGATTTTTTGTCGATAAATAGACTCGATCGCCTATGTCAAAATCAGGTTCGCGTCGATTTTTATTGGCTTGGGCTATCATTTTAGCTTGGCTCCGGTGCATGATTTCCTGTCCGACCTTCCAGGTTTCTTGTAATTTCGATGCAAAGGCTTTCGCATCCTCAAGTGCTAGAATTTCTCGTGCGTTTTTGGGATTTTGTGGTGTTTTCCAATCATAAGACTTTCGAGGTGTATAGCCACGAGAGAGCTGAAATGGGGACATCCCAATTGAGTCGTGAGGAAGTGTTAGCTGAGCATTGTCCATAGCTGGTAAGAGATCTGACCAATTGTCTTGATAGTAGTGGATAAAAGGTCGAAGACGATGTGTGATATACTGATTCATAATTTCTGTTTGCCCATCAGTCTGCGGAGAGTAGGCAGTCGATAGTCGCAACTCTACTCCTAGTAGTTCCATAACAAATTTCCAGAAGGCTGAGATGAATTGAGCGCCTCTGTCGGATACAATAGAGTCCGGGAGGTCGTAGTAGCGGTATACATAAGTAAAATACAAGTCCACAGTATTGCGTGCCGTAACATCCTTTTTACAAGGCAGGGTAACAGAAACCTTTGATAATCAATCAATAAATACTACCACCTTATCACAACCCTTTTTATCCCTTGGCATGTTCATATAATCAACACAGATATGCTGCCAAGGCCGGTCAAGAATAGGCAGTGGATGTAGTAGTCCAGGAGTTTTATCTCGTCCTGCATGGTTAGCACGGCATAGATGACAGTTGCGACAGTATTGTTCCACTTCTTTTCGCATACCATTCCAGAAGTATCTTGATTTGAGTTCTTGGTAAGTTTTATTGCGTCCGGCGTGAGCATTAGATAATTGATCGTGCACTTCTCGTATTAATTCTGTGCGGATATTATCAACCAATGGAACTACTAATCGACTTTTGAAGAAAATTATGCCGTCATCTATCGAAAGATTAGTATTTTTGTTGACTTGTTGGCGTAGATCTTTTAAGCTGTCGTGGGTTTTATTTGCGGCAATTACGGCATCAATGACTTTGAATGACTCAAGATAGCAGAGATTTAAATCTTTTATGATCTCATTAGACAAATTCTGATCCTGTAATAGAGGTTTGTAACGAATTTCTCTTTTAATACTATCTTGAATATTTAAGTCTTGTTCTCGACGCGATAAAGCGTCTGCAGAGGCGTTTTGATGACCTGGGCGAAAAATAATTTGGAAGAAAAACTGGGACAGAACTTCGGCCCATCGTGCTTGTCGGGCAGTAAGATCTTTTGAAGTCATGAAGTATTCCAATGCTCGATGGTCAGTTAAAATTTCTACTTTATGTGGGGAACCTTGTAACTCAGCCCTCCAATTTGCTAATCCTCGTATTATGGCTAGCATTTCCTTATCATGGACCTCGTAGTTTAACTCTGCTGGCTGCATAGTCTTAGAAAAGAATGCAATTGGATGCCAAACGTCGTCTTCGTTTTTTTGAGAAAGCACAGCAGCTACGACTCCATCAGATGCATCAGTTTCCAGTCGAGATGGGCGCTCTGGATCATAATGAGATAGCAGTGGTGCTGAAGTGAGTGCCGTTTTTAATTTTTCGAATGCTTTGTGACAAGCCAAGTCAAAGTCAAAAAACAAGCCTTTTTTAGTTAGATTCACCAGTGGTTTGACAATGTGACCGAAATTTGCAATAAACCGACGATAAAAGTTACAGAAACCCAGGAAAGATTGGACTCCCTTTACTGTTTTTGGAGGTAGCCAGCCTTTCACAACAGAAATCTTTTCGGGATCTACCATCAATCCTTCAGTAGAAATAATAAAGCCCAGATATCGTGTTTTAGTTACATTAAACTCGCATTTTCTTACATCTGCTTGTAATCCTGCCTGATGTAGCCTTACTAATACCTTTCTTACATGTTCTACATGATCACTTTTGTTCTCAGAGTAGATTAAAATGTCGTCAAGGTATGCAGTACAGAAAACATCTAGATAATCGAGAAGAATATCATTCATGTATCTTTGGTAAGTTGCAGGCCCATTGGTCAACCCAAAAGGGAGAACTTTGCACTTATATGAGCCATATCTGGTGCGGAAAGTTGTCAATTCTTCCGAGTCTGGGTGCATGCGAATTCTATGAAAAGCTTGTCTAATATCTAGTTTACTATATATTTTTGCTTTATTTAATCGCGAGAGGGTTTCATCAATTAAAGGTAGCGGTATCGATCTTTTCGGGTTAAGGCATTCAGTTTTCGGAAGTCGATACAAAATCGGAGACTTCCATCTGATTTCTTCACAAATAGGACTGGACTTGAGAATGGTGCTTGGCTAGGTTCAATGAATCCCTTGTGGAGGTTTTCTAACAAGTATTTATGCACAGCTTTTAACTGATCTGCAGACATAGGGTACAACGGACCTGATTTTAGTTGAGCCTGATCTTCTAAAACTATATTGTGGTCATATGTGCGGTGAGGAGGGAGTTTGTCGGAGGCGGATTTAGAGAAAACATCTATGAGGTCGTGGTAGTCCGAGGGTATTTTCTTAATGGTTTCATTTAAATCTCGTTGAAAATCATCTAAATTTACTGATTGTTCCACATTTGCTAGCTCTTGTTCGATCTCATGGAGGCTAATAGAGAACAATATACTATCAGCTGGTATCAAATTCAAGTGAAAAGCGGGGCGCTTATTTCACAGATATCCATTCCCATTAATTTACATGTATTGGGTTGACACATAGGTATTGGCTTGTGTTGTGGTTGTGTAGTTGTTTCAGTAGGTAATTCATTTTTGATGTGAACAAGATGAGATTTGCCATCATTATCAGGAGTTTCTATACTTCTGTTATAATTATCAAGATTCTTGTTGGCTTCGCTTGATAATTCATTACTGTGAGGTGCACTGCAGGAATTCCGGTGAATTTTTTTTTTCAAATGCACAGACCTCTTTTTCGAATTAGCCCAAAATGAAAATTCTTGTCTTGTTCTTTCAACAATTTGTCACGGCGATCAATATCTTTTTGGTGCTCATTTTGTACTGTAGGTTTGTTTTGTAACAAAATGTTCAGATGAATGCGAATTGGTGATGAGAATGAGGGTGTTAATTGATGGTTCAACGGCCAGACGAGTTTGCGTTGTCGTGAATCAATCATCACATTGTAGTGTGCCAGCCATCTACTCCCAAGAATTATATCATGGGTTCCTAACTCCACAATAAGGAATGGTATGTTGTCCAAACGCCGTTTGTCTATCCATAATGACAGCAAAATGTATTGTGAAATTATAGGGCCTTTCTTCCCATCAAATCCTTTTGACTGAATAGAATAACCCAAATTAATTGGAGTCTGACCCAACCACTTCGCAACCGCTGTTGCGCACTCCGAATCAATGTAGGCGAATCCGTTTGCGCCTGTGTCTGGAAGAACAGATATACCATCAACAACTTGATAGTTAAACGAAAGTGAGCACTGCAAGGTATATGTTTTCCCTGAAAATAATTTGCCCAGGTCTACTTCTTGTATATTGACCAGGTATCCTAGAAGGGCTTCTTTGTCTAGGATTCCTCTTTTCCCTCATATAACTCATTAAGGTCTGGCAAATTTCCTTCGGACTCTACTTCACTCCCAGATTCTTCCACTGCAACAACTTGGACTGTTGGGGGCTTATTTTGGAGTTATATCTAGGACATTCTAACTTGGTATGTCCAGCTTTTTTACAATTGTAGCATATAACTCCTCTAAATTCCGACAATTCCTTATTGAGCTCTTTGCGAGGGCTTGGTTGGTTAACTGAGTAAATTGCAGACGAGTTGGGGTCGTAAAGTTTCCTTGAATTGAGTTTCTCTTGCCGAGTGTTCACTATACTTTTTTCAAGTCTGATCCTTTCCTTGTCTACAGGCTCTGCGTGTTGGCATAAGGAGTTGAAGTCGGGTAAGAGATGCAGCTGTGTATATACGGCTTGTTTGAGCTGCCGGTTCATTTTCTCATACAAAAGATCTTTCCTCATGGAGTGATGGATTTTGGCTTTTCCATCTATAGAAATAAATCTCGTCTTAAAGTCTTGGAACGATTCAGCAGATCCCTGTCGGAGGGTCTCAAATTTAACCATACTGTCACGTTGTAAAGTACTACTCCGGTAGGTTGAAATGAGGTGGTTAACCATCTGGACTGAATTTACAAAGTCATTTTCTTCATCTTCCCCAGTGAAGTAGGGAGCTAATAATTCCTGTGCGTCGTCTTTAGTAGATGCGAAGATGAAGTTCATGATTCGATTGTCCGATCCCCAGTGTCCTTCGTTGTCTTTTATTTTTCCTCTAAGCAGTATCAACCAATTTTCAAAAAACTTCAAGTCACAAGAGCCTCCAAACTCGCGGATGGGGTCAATCTTTTGGTCTGGCTCTCCTAAGATTACATTTCCATATGTTTGTCCAACGCTTTCTTTCGAGTCTTGATATTTTGCAAATGGGGGTCCTTGGAAGTCTGGCTCTTCACTACTTCGAAGTCTTGACATTCTCTTATGTTGAGTTTCAGGTGTATTGGTTTGGTATCTTTTTTTTTTTTTTTTTTTTTTTTGATTCATATTTGTATTCAGCTATATAGCTATGACAATTAATTTCTAATTTACAAACAATTACTCCAAATATCTCTATTGATATTTCCTAGCATTGTACCCCTTTATTTATTTCTATTTATTTCCAATCTAATTAATGTCCCTTGTATGCACTTATGCACCTGGAAGTCTTTAAAAATTCTAGTAAGGCTCTTTTGCCTTGTTTTGTTCGAAAAAGAATAGGGAGTGTAAGTGGCACTATATGTTTCAAGTGTTTATTTCTTTCCTCATTAAATTTGTTGCAATGAAGTATGAGATGTTGCATAGTCTGCATTCTGTTTCCACAGAAATTGCAACTATTATTTTTGGCCTTTCCTATTTGGTGTAGGTATGCTTTCACATTCCCAATGCCTGTCCTGGCCTGGAAATAAGATGACTCTGTTAATCTGTTATGTCCTTGAAAATTGATGGGTTGAGTGGAGAAGTCTGGCCTCATCATTTGGGCTTGGATTCTGTAATATTTGCCAAGTCCCCTGCTTTTTCTTCCTTCTTCCTCTCGAGAGAGCTCTGCAGTCCAGTCATGGTACCAAGCTTCTATAATTATCTCCCTAGCTTTCTGCTTTAGAAGGTTTGGTATCTTTCGGCTGAGGGACCTCAATGTCCGTACTCACTAGGCATGTTCCTATTCGGCGATTTCCCTTTTTTAAATTGGGGAGCAAAATTCTCCTGACATTCTTCTTCCTCAAGCTCTTCAATATCCTCGCATTTCTGTCTTACTCTAGAAGGGTAGCGAGGCTGTATTCTTGATGAGCGATGATTATAATTTAAATCAGTCGAAGAAGAATTTAAATTCACAGACTCTATAAGCTTTTCAAGTTGTTTCATCTTTGTCTTCAGTAATTCTATTTCTTCTTGTTGATGCCGATTGATGATTTCCAAGTCATGATAGCTACTTAATTGTTTGTATGCAGTTTCGACAATGGCATCCCACATTTTTTTTCCAACTTCATTATGAGCCATTGTCAATTCTTCACCTGCATCAAATTTTCCAAATTGACTATTTTGTCCATAACTTTTTGCGACAGAGAGCTATCATCAAACCAACAATTGTTTACGATTCATTACATCTAGCGCTATCGATTAAGATATCTTTCAGCCAATTTGACCCACTGGTCGAGCTGATAATGTCAAAAAAGCCGATTTCTGGGGCCCCCCCATCAAAGAATCCACCATCCAGCCCTCCACCATCCAGCCCACCAGCATCAAAATCTCAACAACCAACCCTTAAATCATCAATTTGGAGTGATCTTCCAGCTCCTCCTCCTGTCATTAACCCTGCTCCTGCCTTTAATTCATCAATTGATGATGTTTTCATGGACTTCTCCAGTGATCCAATTGCTGGCCCATCTCATGATGGGAAAAAATTTTCAGGGACCCACTTGGCTGGGGACTCTCGAAAACGAGGCTGCAGCCTCAACCAGCACTCTGAGCTTCATCGAAAAATCCAATTTGTATGTGCAGATAGTCAAAAATCATCATTTAAGTCCCCCCAAGATGCACTTCTAGCAGCAAGGGACAACATCATCCAGGCATACAGCCTTACAACAAATCGAAATGAGCAGACAAATTGTTGGATCTCCTTGAAATTTTCAGGGAATTTACAGAAAAGGGGCAACTATCCAAAGCCTCAGCAATTATCACCTCTCAGATAGCCAACTTGGAACAAGCCACCAGAAAAATTGAAAATAAAACAAGAGATCTACAAACCACCATTGTCCAGCCAGTACCATCTAAGCCCTCTGTATCAAACACAGTTGCCCAATCAAAACCTGCCCAGCCCATGAGCTTTGCCAAGATCCTTGCAAACAATGGAGAATCATATCAAGCAAAGCCTCAAGAATGGACAGTTGTAGGGGGAAAAAAGAAGGTAATACCACTCAACCACAAAGCCAAAATCAACCCAAGGAAAAAAAGGTTAGGAGATTGATACTTGTCCAAGCTCCAAACTCTCCACCAGTAATCTCACCCCTGGCTGCAAGAAATAGCCTTAACAAAGCCTTGCTGATAGGGGAATCAAGGGCCCAGTAGTGAACATGGTGAGCACTACATCAGCCAAGAATTTATCCATAACCACAACAGAAGACTACACAGCAGAATTCCTTCTGGAGAAAAGGGAACTTTGGGAACATCTAGTTCCATTTACTTTTGCACAGATTGACAAACCATGGCACAAGGTTGTTGCTCATGGGATTCCACTACTAGACTTTGACAATCCAGAGGGTATGGAGTTGGTCAAAGATGAGATTTGACCTTCAACAAGGGTCTCAAACCAATTGGAACACCGTACTGGCTATCAAGCAGAGAGAATAGGACTATCAAACGGGCTGGATCAGTGGCAATAGCCTTTGCAACTGAAGAGGAGGCCAACAGAGCAATCAGAAATCGACTCTATATTGCTGGAATCAGTGTCAGAGTTGAAAAATTTTACAGTGTGGCTCCATCAACCCAGTGTAACAAATGCCAAAGCTTTGGTCACCTTGACAGCTATTGCAGAAAATCAGCAGTCTGTGGTCTATGTGGAGAAAATCATAGCACTCAGCAACACTATTGTAGTGTCTGCAGGACAAGGGGACTTAGCTGCTCACATCTAGCCCCAAAATGCGCCAATTGTTCAGGCTCTCATCAGGCCAACTCCAAATCCTGCGAGGTTTATCTTGCAGCCAAAAATAAACTTGATCAGGAGGAATTGTAATGTCAGACACACCTGATATGCGCGTCCTTCAAATCAACCTGAATAAAAACCAATATGCAACTGAAAATGCTCTACAGCTGGCTGTGGAGCTCAAAATTGATATCATAGCAGTCCAGGAGCCATGGCTGATACCCAGACAGCCTAGGAGCCAGGACTACACTAACACCAGATCCGTCTACCACAGTGGATTTGAACAGATATTTCCCAAGTTTTCGACTCAATTTAGACCAAGGACAATGGTCTATGTTGCTAGGAGACTTGGGAACAAAATTAAGCTTGCTAAGCAGTCACCACAGGATCCAGACATCCAGGTCCTAGAAATGACTGATGGAGTAGGCAGTATAAAAATTATTAACATTTATAACCAAGATGATCAGGCAGGTCAGAGGGGTAAAACCATTGAAGCTCACCTGTACAATCAGCAACCCGGCCCTAAATCCATCCTTCTTGGGGACTTTAACCTTCACCATCCCCTGTGGGAGCCAGAGTCAATTCCAACTGGTCCCTCAGAGAAATTGGTTGAATGGTGTGAGGCACAAGATGTGGAGCTAATCAATAATCCTGGTGAGGGTACATTCTTCAGGAAGCATATGGAAAAAGCAACAGTGATTGATCTGACTTTTGCATCACCAAATGTTGCAAGTAGAATCAAGGACTGGCAAATCATGGGTGATATTGGATCTGATCATTATGGGATCCTATTCACCCTGGAGTCTCTTTCAAATCTCCAGCCCAGAAGTCAATGTCAACCAAGGCTTAATATTAACCAAGCAGACTGGGATAAATTTGCCAAAATCTTGCAAGATATAACACATAACAACACTGTTCTCCTGGCACTTGATGACATTGGTCCCCTCATTGAATCTGATGGAATTGAATACCTAAGGACAGGCTCACATTTGACTTTTGATCAGTTAGACCAAGCAGCAAGTGAACTCACCAACTGTATCACCAAGGCTGCAAGAGCATGTATGCCAATGATATCATTTCATCATACATCAAAGCCATGGTGGAATAAGGACCTGAAGTTGATGAGAAAAGAAATGACTAGAAACCATAAGATGCTGAAATTCAATAAAGATGATCTCAATATCAAAAATGCATATTTAGAAAGCAGGAACAAATATTTCTCAGCAATCAAAATAGCCAAGCAGGATCATTGGAATAAATTCCTTGAAAAAGAGGATGCCCAATCCATTTTCAAGGCCATGTCCTACACCAAGGATAGACAAAACAGCAGTATTCAATCCATCAGGTCAGCAGACAACCAGTTACAGGAGTCTTTTGAGGGAAAGTGCAAGGCCTTTCGAAATGCACTTTTCCCATCTCCTCCCCATGCTGATGAAGTGGAATGGAATACTTACCAGCCAGGTAGTTGGACTTGGCCCACATTGGAATGGTCAGAGCTAGAAAGAGCTTGCTCAACAAACATCAAAGGAACTACCCCTGGACCAGATGGTATAAATCATCAAATAATAGTCAAAGCCTATCAAGCTATCCCAAATGTCTTCTTCCAGCTTTATTCCAGTCTTTTCAAGGTGGGATATCATCCTCAATGTTGGAAGCAGGCAACTGGGATCATACTTAAAAAGCAATCAAAACCAGACTACTCCCAGCCCAAAGCATACAGGGTCATCTCTCTTCTCAATTGCCTTGGCAAGGTCATGGAGAGAATATTGGCCAGGAGGCTAGGGTATCTGGCAGAGACATCAGACTTGCTGGATCCTTCTCAGATTGGGGGTCGGCTGAAGAAGTCGGCCATAGATGCAGCACTACTTCTTACCAATGAGGTAGAAATTAATAAACAACTCAACAAGGTCACATCAACCCTCTTCTTGGATGTAAAGGGGGCATTTGATCATGTTGCACGCAATCAACTCCTGCAAATACTGCAGAAGCTCAAATTACCAATCAATCTTATAGCTTGGGTCGGTTCCTTCTTAGAGGGACGAAGCCTACAGCTGTCATTTGATGGAGAAAAAGAGGAATTTAGTGAGATAAATACAGGTATTCCTCAGGGGAGTCCTGTATCACCAATTTTATTCCTTATCTATATTCAGGGATTATTCAGGAGAAATGCTGTCAAAGTTATCTCCTACATGGATGACATCACTTTGACAACAGCCTCAACCAGCCTGAAGAAAAACATCAAAATCCTTGAGAGGGAAGCAGCCCAGATCTTTGAGCTGGGTACCAAGAATGCAGTCCAGTTTGATCTTTCAAAGACAGAACTGATGCATTTCACAAGAAAGAAAAATGCAGGAAACTTTGCAATTAAATTAACTAATGGCAATATTGTTAAACCTGTGGAATCAGTGCAATGGCTTGGCATCTGGTTTGACCCTGGATTGACATTCAAGAAACATGTCCAGGTCAGATCATCTCAGGCTGTACAATCATTCTACAGGATGGCAAGACTTGCCAACACAGAGAGGGGCCTGTCACCAGCTGCTCTTCGACAAATCTACCTTGCCTGTGTCACCAGCATAGCAGATTATGGATCTGTCATCTGGTGGAAGGGTCAAGAATATGTAGCAAAATCTCTCCAGAAAATACAGAACCTGGCCTTAAGAAAGATACTGGGGGTATTCAAGACAGCCCCAATTCTGCCATGGAGGTGGAAGCTGCTCTTGCACCACCAAGGGTTAGGCTCTGTAAAAACATGAGGCAGTATGCATTCCGCTTAACCAAACTATCTCAATTTCATCCAGTCAATTTGGCAGCAAATAACAAGATTGAGCTACTAAAGTTGACACAGATTGGTAGGATCAAGAAATCAATTGAAAACCTAGTGGAATTTGACACCTTGGAGCAAATCAAACAATTTCATTTCAAACCATGGAGGCAGGCTCTCCCTTATACAGTCAAAATTGAAAGGATCCCTAAGGATGAAGCAGCAGAGATACATCAATCTTTGCTTCAACAAACTGACTGGTCCTCTACTACATTCATTTACACAGATGCCTCATATATGGCAGATAGCACTGGTGTTGGAGTCAGCTTTGCAGCTACTGGGAGTTGCAGCAGTATTCAACATCACCATCAAACTAACATCGGACCAGAGGCCATGGTCTACAATGGAGAACTGGAAGCAATCACCCTAGGTATGGAGTATGCAAGTAGGCATTCCCAGCCAGGATTGAGCTTCCATATCTTTAGTGATAACCAAGCAGCCCTTCACAGACTACAGACACCCTCTGATAATCCTGGACAGGCTTGTCAGCTTAGGGCAATAGAAGCTGGACAAATCATCAATAGTAAACTTTCTTCAATTCAGCTCCACTGGATACCAGGCCACTCAGGAATTCCAGGTAATGAAGTTGCAGATAAACTGGCCAAGAAGCATCGAAAATTTCCACAGAAAACAATAAACTAGTCTGTCTATGGTTAGACACTTAATTCAAAAGACCTTCCAGCATCAATGGCTGGAATATCTCCAAAATAATGACCAAAAAATGCAACAAAATCCACTGACATATAGAAAGTTATTCAGTTGGAAAATCAACAATAAAATTAGTCTACCATCAGGAGTAGAAAGGAAAGTGGCCAGTGCTTTCTTTCAACTTAAAACTGGTCATGGTTATAACAGCTCCTATCTATACAAGCGAGGGCAAAGAGGCAGTGATAGGTGTACATGTGGGAAACGAGAAACACCTGAGCATCTTCTGCTAAGCTGTAGTAACTATAGGCATGAAAGGATTGAACTTAAAAGGAGCTTGAATGGAAACCAACCCAGTCTTAAGCTTTTAATGAGCACAAAGATTGGGATTGATAAAACCCTTGATTATATAAAGAAAACAAATATATCAACAAGAAGGTGGTATTTGGAGAGGGTGGATGGTCGAGACATGGCATAAGTAGATGCATTAGATTTGAAGTGAAGGAAGAGTAGGAATACAGAGACTATTAATATTAGGGTGAAACCCTCAATGTCAATTGGAAAATATTGAAAATTAAGTACAATTAAAAACAAATGAAATTTGGTGGGGTTGTGTATGGTTTTAGTAGTCCTTCATAGTCATAGACTCAGTAGGGACGTAAATTAAATTCTATTCTATTCTATTCTATTGTCAATTCTTCTAACCTTTGATCAACTTCTGAAATGCGTGATTTCTTTTTCCGAAAGGCGACATGTGGCACCTCGGCTCTTGTAGGTATTTCATCTTCTCCTGGGTTAACATCTGAGTGTTCGTGTTCCGAATCAAAAGCAGGTTGTGGAGGTAAACGTGTCTCGGGGCTTTTATATATATCACTCATCTTGAAACGTTGAACTGAAGAGTGTGTAAGTAAAGGCGTGAGTAATAAAAATGAGGTATAATAATGTAAAATAAAATAATAATAAAATAGGCTTTATCTTATATGATTTTTCTATTTGAGAGTAGGAAAACTTCACCAACAACGGTAATCTATGTGGTTAGTTATTCCTTGAAAGTACTCTTACAACAACACTGTGTTATGGTACGTTTCGTCGCGTTCTTAAAGTTTACTGCGAAAAAATCTCAGTCTCAATGAGATCAGGAAATTATATTGCCTTCCCAGGCGTGGAGATGAGTTTAGAATAATGTGATGGGTCCGAAGAGAGCATGAACTAGGAGATGACGAAGTCGAATCAAATAGATACTCAAATTAGGATAATAATATAAAGGATTCTAAACTAAAGAAGAGAAGGGAAAGAAAGCATCTACTGATCTATAACTGCACATAATTTACACCTGGCCCGTGCGTTCCATACCGGGTAACTCCTTATAATACAGACCTATCATTATGTCATTGCACCCCTACTCATTACTATGATGCAGGGCCGTCACATTTGGTAAGTTTATTTGCAATCTATAAATAGCTGCTTTGTTGTCTGAAAATATTTTGATTTCATATCCCTGAAGAGATATCTGTTGTCCTGTATACTCAAGAGCCTGACAGAGGCCTTCTAGCTCTCCATTGTATACTATCTGGTCTGGTCCAATATTATTGAAAGATTGATAGACTACTCTATCTTTGGCAAGGTCTATTGCTACTAGTCCTACTCCCACACCCTCAGATTCTAAGAATGAGGAAGCATCTGTGTAAATATATATCACCTTAGTTCCCCTATCCATTTCAAGGTTGCAGTTATGAATTCTAGCCACTTCTGCTTTTGGATGGTTCGGAATGATGTAATGAATTGGGGGATTAGGGAGAGAGGTATTTGGCTCTGAGTAATGTATTTTCTCTACATTCTCTGGCCAAAGATCCTTAATTGATGTCCATAGAAGACATGATTGGGTTGGTTTCCTTTGAATTCTGGACTCATCTTCATCTTCTTCCTTGTTTTGCACAAGGATCTTCCTCACTGGATGGTTCTGTTGGAGGGTCAAGATTCTGAATGCATATGCTCTGCTTATTTTGTTGAGCCTTATTTGAGGTGGTAGGAGACCTGCTTCTACTTCCATGGGCTTCACTGGTGCTGTCCTGAAAACACCCAGGATCTTTCTTGCAGCTTGATTTTGTAGCTTTTGAAGCTGATTAGATAGTCCTGCCTGGTTTCTCCACCAGACTGGGCTTCCATAATCAGCAACACTAGTTATGCAGGCCAAGTAAATCTGCCTAGTTGAATGTGGGGAGAGTCCTTTGTTGATGTTGGCAAGTCTAGCCATCCAGAAGAAGGCATTTTTTGCTTGTTGGGTTCTAATAGAGACATGTTCTTTGAAGGAGAGCTGGCTATCAAACCAGATTCCTAGCCATCGGACCAGTCTTTTAGGGTTAACAACGTTTCCGCTAGGGAGTTTGAGGTTGGTTATAAGGGCTTCTTTTGACTTGGTGAAATGTATCAGCTCTGTTTTATCCATGTCAAACTCCACTGCATTTTTGGCTCCTTGGTGATAGAGGAATGCTACCTCCCTCTCTAGGATCTGGACATTTTTTTCGAAGTCTAGTTGAGCTTATTGTAAGTGATATATCATCAATGTAAGATAGCATCTTGACTGAATTGCTTTGGAATAGATTCCTGATATAGATTAGGAATAACATTGGTGAAACTGGGCTCCCTTGTGGTAAGATAAGAATTTTATTATAGTTCCTTCTGAGTCTGAGACTATGAAGGACTTCTAGAATCTACCAACTAAATTCTGGCTAATATTTCACTTTTAAATTGTGGTTGTTTTATCTTTTCCAATAGATGTTGAGGGTCATGCCCTTATTACTCCCCCTGCTGCCTTTTGTTCAATATTTATACACCAACATTCACTCCATTTCTACTTCCATCTCCACTTCCTTGCCTCTGTTCATGCCAATTTCTTGTTGATATTTTTGTCTCTTGTATAAAAGTTATGGTTTTCTCAATCCCAACCTTAGTGTGAAGGAGCAATTTGAGGCTTAACTTATATTCATTTAGGTTTTCTTTCAGCTTCTGTCTTTCATGCCGATAATTACTACAGCTTAGTAAAAGATGGTCTGGTGTTTCTCTTTTGCCACACCTGCACCAATCATTTTCACTGTGACCTAGCTTGTAGAGGTATAACTTATTATAGCCATGGCCAATCTTGAGTTGGAAAAAGGAACTTGCAACATCCATTTTTACACCCTTTGGCATATCAATTTTCTTTTTGATTTTCCAGTTAAATTTCTGTTTGTAAGCCAGAGATTTGGTATGGCATTTGATATCATTTTGTTGCAAATATGTTAACCATGATTGCTTGAATTGTTGTTGGATTTGGGATTGCACCCAAGAAAGACTGATTTGTTCACTCCCTACAGGAGCTTTTGAAGCTTGCTTGGCTAGTCTATCTGCTTCTTCATTTCCTGGTATCTGGAAGTGTCCGGGTATCCAATGTAATTCTATTGTTGAGTTTCTGATTTGAATGTTTTCTGCAGCTGCTATTGCTCGCAGCTGGCAGACTTGCCCTAGGCTGTCTGTGGCATTCTTAAGTCTGGATATTGCTGCTTGGTTGTCTGAGAATATATGAAATTTGTGTCTTTTTTTTTTTTTTTTTAAATCCATTTACATCCTATATAAGTCTAAGACTATTGTAGGATGTGCACTCCATTAGGACTGCAAATTCTAATCCCTGCTACATACAAGGTTATCCAATATTTATTGTTCCAGTCTTCTGCATGTGAATATTTTGAGTGCCCTAGACTCTTGTCCCCAAAATCAATACTGAAATCAATAAACTCCACTAACACCCTTAAATCAGAACAAAGGAAAATTTCCCATTCTTTCCCAATATCTTGAATCATTTAGTATCAATCTATTGTATCTCCAAGATACCATTTCCTAGTACATATTTTTGTCTTTTTTATGTATTCCAAGGTAGCTTCTACTCCTTTATTGGTGTGGAGGAGTAAGGGTAGTGTGAGCCTGTCTGAGCACATCTTATCCTTTAAATTATCCCTCTCTGTTCTATATCTCCTACACTCTAGTAAGAGGTGTCTTGGTGTCTGGTGTCCCCCACAGAGACATTCATCATCACTTCTTTTTCCAATTCTTTTTAAATATGATTTAAAGTATCCATGACCAAGCTTCAGTTGGAAGAAAGCAGAGCAAATCTCCTTCTTTGTTCCCCTTGGTGTCCACAATTTCTTTCTAATCTGCCATAGATATATATTAGAGTATGAAGCTGAACTTCCAGCATTCTTCATCTGAAAATCTGTCAATTTCCTTATCCACTCATCATTTTTCATTTGATTTATAAGCTTTGATATGTAAGCAAGGCTCATTGGAAAGTTGCCATCTGGAGGCTCCAATGCAGCTTTCTTTGCTAGTTTATCAGCCTCAGCATTCCCAGGTATATCACAATGACCAGGTACCCACTCCAGAGTGACCTTGATGCCTTGATCCTTCAATATTTTTGCAGCTGCAATTGATCTTGCTACCCAGAACTGTCCTGGCTTATCACTAGGCTGATTAAGTCGAAGTAGTGCTGCTTGACTGTCAGAGTAAATTATAACTTTGTCTCTATATTCAGTCATTCTTCCAGCATGTTCTAGAGCTCGAGTTATGGCCTCCAATTCACCATTGAAATTGATATTTTCTAGTCCAATATTATAATGTTCAGTCCATGTTTCATAGCTTAGTTGGTCATAGGCCTTAAAGGCAATGCCAACTCCACTTGCCTCTGGGTAATAAGAAGCATCAGTATAGTAAATTATTACTGATCTCCCCATATTCTGCCTATGTTTTTCGAGATGAATTGATGCTTCCTCCTCTTTTGAAAGTTTGCCTATATGAATATTGTATGGCAACTTTCTTCTCCAAGGTGGGTACATATAATTTTTGACAGGCTCCATCTCCTTCATGTCAATTTCTGGTGGTAAAGATTGATTGATGAGATACACTTGATTTCCTCTCAAAGTGTTGTCATCTTCAAGATTATATGGATCAAGATTTTCTTTCATAACTTTTGCCACTGGGTGACTTGGCTTTAATTGTAGACTTCTCACAGCATATTTTCTTCTGCTATGATTAAGCCGGATATCTGGAGGGCAAAGACATGCCTCCACTTCCATTGGTATAATTGGACTAGTTCTAAAGCATCCCAATATTTTTCTCAAGGCTATATTCTGTAGGCCTTGCAGCATTTCTAGAAAATTCTTCTGACCTTTCCACCAGACTTGACTGGCATAATCTGATATACTAGTGACACAGGCTATGTACAGCTGTCTCATGGCCACTGGGCTCAAACCCTTTTCTGTATTAGTTAGTCTTGCCATTCTTAGGAATGCAGCTTTTGCCTGAGATACCCTCAGTTTGACATGCAGTTTGAATGATAGTTTGTTATCAAACCATACTCCAAGCCATTTTACTGATTGACTAGGCACTATTAGGGTGCCTCCTGGTAGATTCAATGTGCATTTTCTTGACTCTTTGGTATTTGCAAAGTGAATTAGTTCAGTTTTAGCAGTATCAAATTCAACTGCATTTCTTTTTCCGAGGTCTTCTAGAATTTTTACTTCTCTTTCCAGGATTTGAATGTTCTTCTTAAAGCTTGGTGATGAAACAGTCAAAGAAATATCGTCAATATAGGAAAGAAACATGACAGCCTTTGAAGTGAACATCTCTCTGATGTAAATCAAGAAAAGAATTGGTGATACTGGGCTTCCCTGTGGAATCCCTGTCTGAATAGTTGCAAATTCCTCTGTATCACCATTGAAAGACAGCCTTAGTTGGCGCTTGCTGAGGAAGCTTGACACCCAAGATAAAAGGCTTAGAGGTAAACCAAGCTTACTCATAATGGCCAGCAATTGATTCTTTGAGACATGGTCAAATGCTCCCTTTACATCCAAGAAGAGAGTTGATGTCTTATTTTTGGCAGCCTTTTCTGATTCAACCTTGGCCTGAAGGAGGAGACAGGCATCTACAGCTGACTTTTTCAATCTCCCACCTATCTGGGATGGATCTAGAAGGGTAGTTGATTCAGCTAGGTATCCAAGACGGCTTGCAAGCATTCTTTCCAAGGCTTTTCCCAAGCAATTAAGTAGGGAAATAACTCTATATGCCTTGGGTTGTGTATAGTCTGGTTTCCCTGGCTTTTTCAAGATGATTCCAGTAGCTTTTCTCCAGCATCTAGGTTGGTAACCAAGGTTGAAGAAAATTGAGTAGACTTGAATAAATAATTTCTTATTTGCCCCATATGCATGTTCAATCATTTTCCAATCAATTTCATCTGAGCCAGGTGCCTTTCCTTTAGATGGGCAGCAACATGCCCTGTCAACTTCATCAGAGCTCAGTTCAGGCCAGTCCCATCTTTTGTCCTCTTGATGCTGGTTCCAATCAAGGGATGGTGATTCTGGGGGGCTGGGAAAAGCTTGGCTTTCAGAGCCTTTGATATATCTTCAAAGTTTTGAGCTGGCTCTCCATTCTCTCCTTGCATTGTTGGTAGTTTTGTGATTACTTTGTCCTTAGTATATGAAAGGGCTTTGAAGATTGAAGCAGGATCTTCCCTCTCTAAGAAATCATTCCAGTGCTTCTTTTTGGCTATCTTGATCTCTTGGAAGTACTTATTCCTTGCATCTAGGTAATGTTGCTTCTTTGAATCCTGATCATGAGCATTATTCATATTTCTTTGTGCCCTCATCATATGGTTTCGAAGGGTTTTTAGACTTGCTGTCCACCAGGGCTTAACTTTAGCACCAAGTTTATTTCTTGGAATGGAACCCTCTGCAGCTTTTAGAATAATCAGTGTAAGTTCCTCACCTACTTTGTCAAGTTGATCCATTAGTTGATTATCTCCATTAATAATCTCCCTTGTGCATCTTTTACTGAGAGAAAGGAGATTATTGACATGTAGGATATTTGATTCATTGAATAATTCTTGAGTGCTCTTTTCAAAATTTTCCCATTTAGCTTTAGCTGTATTGAATTTGCCATATTTCGTGGACCCATCTTGTTGTCCATTGTTCTTTATATTGTTAATATTGAATAAGATCCCTTCATGATCAGATCCTGTATTTAGAGTCTGCCAATCTTCTATCAGATTCTCTGACAACTTTGTTGCCAGGGTGAGATCAATAATAGAAGGATGCTTCATACCAGACCTGAAGAAAGTTCCTTTTCCAATGATATTCATAATTGATAGTCCCTGCTCTTTAAACCAAGTCTCTAAATTATCAGCATTTGGAGACTTAGGATGGTATGGATCCCAGTCAGGATGATGTTCATTGAAGTCTCCAACCACTATGCAATATGGAGAGAGACTCAAGTTGTCTTTGATTCTATCAATGGTCATACAGTTATTTTCCAAGGCTTGATTTTTCTGATTATATATATTGACTATACTCAAGTTATATCCTAAACCTGAGACAATCACTGTCAAGAGATCAGGATCTTTTGAATTTTCTTCATCACTTTTAACACATTTTTCCATGCTCCTAGAGATGTAAAACATCGTCCTAGGACGAAGATTATCCTCTGCAGAGCATGGGAATATTTGACTGTATGAGGTGTGCCTTATTGACTGAACGCCCTCATAGTTTGACTCCCCTTGTCTTGATGGAAGCCATGGTTCTTGTACTGCTATTATGTCTAGTTTTAGCTCTACTCCGAGTTGTAGAGCATTTTCAGTGGCCTGTATTGATCTGTTCAAGTTACACTGGAGCATTTTTATTTGTCCAGTCATAGCATTTCATTTGATTCACCTCTAGTTTGTGCCTCATTGGCAGCTGATATCCTGGCTTGGATAGCCACTCTGACTTGGCAGGTGTCTTTATCAGCTGTATGGGCTTCTCCACAGTTAGTGCATTTTGGAATCAAGTGCACACATTTCTTTCCAATTATATTGCATTGAGTGCAAACATGTTGCTTAGTATTGTGTTGTCCTGCACAAAACTGGCATTTTGCATCCCACCTACACTTGGTGCTAATGTGTCCATATCCTTGACACTGATTGCACTGTGTAGTTGCTGGTATGTTCATATATTTTTCAGCTCTCAGGGATCTTCCTGCCACAATCAAGTTTTTAGAGATAGCTTGTCTAGCTTGTTCCTCAGTCTCAAATGCCACTACAATTGATCCAGCTACCTGAGCACCTCTCTTCTCTTCAGGTGTGATCCAGTAAGGCTGTCCAATGACTTTGAGACCTTGGTTGAAGGTCGAGATTTCTTCTGGAATTGTTCTTAGGTCTTCCATTGTGGGAAATTCAGCTGTTGGAATACCATGGATGATTACTTTGTACCATGCTTCATCTTTCATGGCAAGCTCATGAGGGGCTATGTTCTTCCAAATGTCAACCTTTTCAAGAAGAAAGTCTGCAGAGTAGGGCTCAGTGGTTGTTAAAGCAATATTCTCTCTCCTTGTCTGTGACACAATAGCTACCACAGGTCCTTCAACTCCTCTAGCCCTAAATGCTTGGTTGATCCGGTCTCTTGTCTGTAGTGGAGAGAAAGGTTGTCTAGTCTGCATATCTTGGATTAAAATTATTCTATTTATTGACCTTGTCTTATGAGCACTTGATTTATTCTTGGGTTGGACTACTGTCCATTCCTTTTTACTCCCTTGATTTTGTGATGGACCTGCTATATCTGCCCATGTTCTATTCTGTTGCACAGGGTTATTATGTTGGTTGTTGCTAGGTGTTGCTACAGGCCCTGGTGCTTGGCTAGTTGTATTTTTCATGTTCATATTGGTTTGTGTTCTCTGTTGTCCTTGGATATTATTACCTGATATATTGTTGCATTTTGCTTGCCTAGCTGTTGTCTGCAATACCTGGGCTGTTTGTTCCAGTCTTTGTAGTTGTGCAGTCAGCACAGAAGCATCTCTTGGAAGATTTCCATCTCTCTCAATGTATTCCCTGAATATATTCAACAGGTCCAAGATCTTAGTTTGCTTTGATCTAGAATCTGTAAGGTGGGCTGCCTTGATCAATAAATCTCTGGCTGCAGCTATACACTCTTCAGAATCTTCAATTTGATCAAGCCAAGTTGCAGGTCCTTTTCCTTTGTTCTTTTTTGCTGGCAATTGAGATGTTTCAAATGATCTCTTAGGTCCCTTATTAGCTTCATAAGTAAACGAGTCCATATTTATGGGAGCTTGGTTATAGGCAGTAGACCATTCTTCATCTGGCTCAGAATAAATTGAATCCATAATTTGTAGTCTCTTTGGTTGGCTCTTTGTTCCTTGTCTATATCCCCCAGGTTCAAAAGTCTCTTCATCTTCAGGCAACAGCTTTTCTATTTCCATTTCCCTTGCATCTAAATCTTTCTCCATTATTATATCTTCTGACTCTCTGGTCAGTGGATCTGGGGACTCAGATCTGGCCATAGTACTGGATAATAAAGATGTTTCGAAATTCTGATATTGATCTCTCTTTTATTTTTTTTGATTAAAATTTACTTCTTTTTTTTTTTTAAAAAAAATTTTGTTTTTTATATTTCAATGTTGCTTTTCTCTTAGGGTGCCCAATAAAATTTTTTCGACGTCACGTGATATCCCTCCTTCAAATTTGTAGTTGAATGATAATATTTACACTTTTTCGGTTAATGGCGGCCTTTTAACACCAAAAGTGCAGATATATCCCACAATGAGATTGAGAAAATTAAAAACCCAATAACTCAATGAATATTGCTCTGATCACTCTCAAAATTTGTTTGTTAATCTGTGGTAATTTTCTGCTTGTAATGATATATTCTGAGAAGTGATTAAAGATGGTTGTTGCTATTGGTTGATGGATTTAGGTGTTCATCCACCAAAATTTCCCCACTTAACAGCAACAGAATCTTTCTTGCTCAATTACTCAAGAACTAGATGTCGGATCGAAAATCGGAAGCAATATTTGTAATCAGCAAATTTTTCTGCTTACACTGATATATTCAATTTGATGAAATTCAATTTGTGTCTTTTTTCAGGATATAAACTTGCATATTCCATTGCCTGTGTGATAGCCTCCAGCTCACCATTGTACACTGAAGCTTCAAGTCCAATATTTGAGCTAGCTCTGTGTTGAACTCTCCCGCTGCTCCCAGTAGCTACAAAAGCAATTCCAACACCAGAGCTGTCTACCATTAACGAGGCATCAGTATATATAAATGTATTTTTTTTCCAATTGATATTTTTAAAAATATGTAAATGATTGCTAGAGACTTCCTCTTTAGAAGTCTTTTCTATGTTAATTGTATATGGGAGATCCAGCTCCCATGGTGGAAATTTAAATGAATGTATCTTCTCCAGCACATTATCACCTAATATTTGGCTGATTGAGTTCTGGATCCGGCTCATTTGTGTAGGCTTCTTGAAGTTATAGTCCTTATTCATCTGAATATTGACTGGATGATATTTTGAGAGCTTGGCTAATCTTAATGCAAAGAGGCGCATTTGGTGAAATAACCTTACCCTTGTTGGTGCTAGACATGCTTCTACTTCCATTGGCAATATTGGTGCAGTTTTGAATACCCCAAGTATCCTCCTCAGGGCCATATTTTGTAGTCTCTGGAGTGAGCTTGAAATATGATCTTGTCCTTTCCACCATATTACTGACACATAGTCTGCTACACTTGTGATGCAAGCTCGGTATAATTGTCGCAGTGCAGCTGGTGAGAGACCTCGCTCTGTATTTGCCAGCCTTGTCATCCTATGAAAGGATTGGCTGGCTTGTGTTGATCTTATTTGTATATGTTTCCTAAATTTAAGACCTGGATCAAACCAGATACCTAACCATCTAATTGATCCATTTGGCTTGACTAAGTCTCCATTAGGAAGCATTAGTGTCATGTCTTGGGCTCTCTTCTGATTGGTGAAGTGCATCAATTCAATCTTTGCCAGATCAAATTGAACTGCACTCTTGCTTCCAAGGCTGAAGATTTGGGATGCTTCTCTCTCAAGGATTTTGATGTTTTTTCTGACACTGCTTGAAGCTGTAGATAAAACAATATCATCCATGTATGATAAGATATGGATAGATTTGGATGGAAATAAATCTCGGATATAGATCAGAAAAAGAATGGGTGAAATAGGGCTCCCTTGTGGAATTCCTGTTTCTATCTTGCTGAAATCCTCTTTTTCCCCATTGAATGCCAGCTGCAAGACTCGATCCTCCAGGAAGGAGGCTGTCCAAGCAATAAGACTTGTAGGGAGCTGCAAATTCTGCATGGTTCTTAGTAATTGATTTCTAGCCACATGATCAAATGCCCCCTTGACATCCAAGAAGAGAGATGATGTGATCTTATTCAATTGTTTATTGATCTCAACTTCATTTGTCAGAAGAAGAGCTGCATCAATGGCTGATTTCTTGAGCCTGCCATCTATCTGGGATGGGGGTAGTAACTCTGTTGTTTCGGCTAGATATCCCAATCTTTTGGCCAGAATTCTTTCACTTACTTTTCCAAGACAGTTGAGAAGTGAAATGACCCTATAGGCCTTTGGCTGAGAGTAGTCAGGCTTGGATGGTTTCTTTAATATTACTCCAGTGGCTTGCTTCCAGCATCTAGGATGGTATCCTACATCTAACAGGCGCGAGTAAAGCTGGAAGAAAGTGTCTGGAATGGCTCTGTATGCTTGAGTGATTATTTCTTGGGTGATTCCATCTGGTCCTGGAGTCTTTCCCTTGATATTTGAAGAACATGCTCTCTCCAACTCTGATGGCTTTAATTCTGGCCATATCCAGTGTCCAGCCTGGTAACCATCCCATTCAGAAGGTCTAGTCACAGGAGGAGTTGGAAATAGTGTGGTTCTGAAGGCTCTACATTTCCCCTCAAATGAAACCTCCATGTTGCCATCACCTTTTGATAAGGAAGGGATAATCTTTGTTGTTGCTTCTTTAGTGTAAGACATAGACTGGAATATTGATCTAGGATCTTCCTTCTCAAGGAAGTTGTTCCAATGGCCTTGCTTGGCTGATTTGATAGCTGCGAAATAAGTATTCCGTGCCTCTTTATATTCAACCATATAGAGTGTATCATCCTTGTCACTTTTCAGGGTCTTGTGCTTTGTAATCATTTCTTTTCTTAGTTCCTTTAGTTCTTTGTTCCACCAAGGTTTAGATCTGTGAGGAAAATATTTGATTGGTATACTGGCACCTGCAGCTATCTTGATGGCATTTGAAAGATCTTCAGCTGCTTGATCAAGAAATTCAGATTGTGAATGCAAACCTGATTGGAGATATTGAAGCCCAACAGGCTGAATGAATGAGGTATTGCATTTGAATCTCTGTAGGACTTTGCTCTGTTTTACTTGACTTTTGAGGGCAATAGAGAACTTGCCCCAATCAGCTTTAGCTAAGTTAAATTTTGGTTGTGATTCTGATGGCATTGTAGGAATACTAGTATTAGCAATGGTGAATAAGATTCCATAGTGATCAGATCCTAAGTCATCTAAAACTTGCCAGTCAATAATCCTATTTACCATACTTTTGCTAGCAAATGTCAGATCAATTGTTGATGCTTTCTTCATGTGAGGCTGGAAAAAGGTTCCACATCCTGATGAGTTGATGAGCTCCATTCTTTGGTTTTTGCACCATTCTACCAATCATTCAGATGAAATGTCTGCAGTCAATTCAGGCTCCCATAAAGGATGGTGAAGGTTGAAATCTCCAAGGAGGATTGTCTTTGAATTTGGTTGATTATTGTATAGATGGGCTTCAAGAGTCTTACCCCTTTCCCCCATCTGACCCAACTGATTGTAGATGTTTATGAGCTCTAAATTTGAAGTTGAGTCATCAACACTCAGGATCTGGATATCTGGATCCTGTGGTGATGGACTGGCAAGCTTAATTTTGTTTCCAAGCCTCCTGATAACATATACCATAGTTCTGGGTCGAAGCTGTGCAGGAAAAGCTGGAGATATTTGGAGGAATTGTGGATGATGTACAGATCTTGTATTACTATAGTCCAGTCTCCCTTGCAGTCTGGGAATCAGCCAAGGTTCTTGGACAACTATGATGTCAATTTTTAGCTCCACAGCCAGCTGTAGAGTATTCTCAGTTGCATATTGGTTCTTGTTGAGGTTTATTTGAAGGACGCGCATATCAGGTGTGTCTGACATTACAATTCCTCCTGATCAAACTTATTTTTAGCTGCAAGGTAAACCTCACAGGTCTTGGAGCTGGCCTCATGGGGGCCAGAGCAGTTGGCACATTTTGGAGCTAGATGGGAACAGCTCTTTCCTTTAGTCTTGCAGATACTACAGTAATGTTGCTGAGTGCTATGGTTATCACCACAGAGACCAAAGACAGCTGATTTTCTGCAATAGCTGTCATGGTGACCAAAGCTTTGACATTTTTGGCACTGTGTGGAAAGAGAGACATTGTAAAATTTCTCTACTCTCACACTGATTCCTGCTATGTAGATTCAATTTCTAATAGCTTGATTGGCTTCTTCTTCTGTGGCAAAGGCAATAGCTACTGACCCTGCCCTTTTGATAGTGCGATTTTCCCTTGTTAATAACCAGTAGGGTGTTCCAATAGGGGTGAGGCCTTTATTGAATGTTTTAATTTCATCTTTGACCATCTCCATACCATCTGGAGTGTCAAAATCTTGCAGTGGAATGCCATGGGCAACTACCTTGTGCCAGGGCTTGTCAATTTGTGCAAAGGTGAATGGGATCAGGTGCTCCCAGATTTCCCTCTTTTCCAATAGGAATTCAGCTGTATAGTCCTCTGTTGTTGTTATGGAAATATTTTTTGCTGATGTGTTGCTCACCAAGTTGACTACTGGTCCCTTGATTCCCCTCTCAGCCATAGCTCTATTAAGGGCATTTCTTGCTGCAAGTGGTGAATTCATTGCTGGTGAGTGTGTGGCTTGAACTAGTATCAGCCTTCTTACTTTCTTCTCTTTTTGTTGTGTATGGTTGGATGGTTGAGTGGTACTGGTCTTCTTTTTTCCCCCAACAACAGTCCATTCTTGGGGATCTGGGGTGTATGATTCACCCTTGGATGCCAGGATATTTGCAAAGCTAATGGGCTGGGAAGGTTAGGATGAGGTAGCTGTAGCTTTCATTGCTGGATTGGGTTGGTTGACATTGCAATTGGTGCTTTGTAAATCCCTGGTTTTGTCTTCAATTTTCTTGGTGGCTTGTTCTAAGTTTACTATTTGGCTGGTGATGATAGCAGATGCTTTTGACAATTGCCCCTTTTCAGTGTATTCCCTGAAAATATCAAGTCGATCTAGGAGCTTAGCCTGCTCTGCTCGGTTTTTAGTAAGGTGATAAGCATGCATAATATCATCTCTGGCTGCTAACAGTGCATCCTGGGGTGTTTTGAATGATGTCATTTCTGTCAGATCTGAAACAATTTGGATTTTCTGTCTAGTATCTTGTGGCTGAGTGAGGCTACCACCTCGCTTTCTAGTGTCACCCATAAGATTGGATCCTGAGAATTTCTTTGGATCATGAGAGGGACCTGCTATAGGGTCACTGCTGAAGTCCATAAAAATGTCATCCATTGATGAGTTGAATTTAGTTGTAGGGTTCTTAATTGGTGGTGGTATTTGGAGGTCATTCCACATGGATGATTCCAATGATGGTTCCAGTGATGGTTGATGGGCCGGGGCTTTTGATGAACTTGGTTGTTGATGGGCTGGAGCTTTTGATGACCCAGATGATTGATGAGTTGGGGCCTTTGATGACCCAGATAGTTGATGAGCTGGGGCCTTTGATGGACCACATGATGTAGGATGAGGGGTATCTCCCTCGGATTTCAATGGTGGTGGCATTTCCTTTCAATTGATGGTAGGTCTGTCTCGAGGTGTAACAAGGCTTGGCAAGGCTGAAGTGAAAAATTTTCACCCAGATTGATTGAAAATGTAAGGTTTTGCCTTAATTGGCTGAGATCCAGTGATACAGTTATAAGAAATTATATCAATTTATAGCTCTGAAGTAGGCAAAACCAAATATGTATATTTTTTGGATGTAGCTTGTGTGGTTCAGAAGTTGTTGATGAAAACGTTATTTTCGAAAATTTGATGTTCCTGCTCCCTAGTGGTATGCCTGTCTCCACTTGACAAAATTGTTCCTTTTGACCATCAAAGGACAATTGAATCTGTCTTTGGCTCAGGAATGATTTAGTCCAAGATAGGAGTGACAATGGAAGCCCAAGGTCTTTCATGGTTCCGAGAAGTTGATCCTTGGCTACATGGTCAAATGCACCCTTCATATGAAGAAACAGTGTAGTTGTCTTCCGGTTATGCTGTCTTTGGGATTGAATGTCATCAGTAAGGAGTAGTGCTGCATCCACTGCTGACTTTCTCAACCTGCCTCCCATTTGGGAAGGGTGAAGAAGATCTGTTGTTTCAGCTAGTCCGCTGAGTCTTTTAGCTATGATTCTCTCAAGCACCTTGCCCAGGCAGTTCAGAAGGGATATGACTGTGTAGGCATTGTGTTGTGCCTAGACCCACATGGCTACAGTGCACAGCTTCAGTTATTATGGTCACGCAACTGCATGCATTTACTCTGTTTGCTCCTGCTTTGTTGAGTTAGTATAATTAGTAAGCAATAGTCTAGGGACTATAAGTAGAGAGCTTTCCTCCTCAGTAGATAGAGTAAGCAATACAGTCTTTCCTCATTCTACAGAGATCATTCTCCACTCCTCTTCTTGACCTGTCTGGCCCAGCAGCACATCTGTGATCACTAGCAGCGAGCTCCCACAAATTGTATGTACACCCAAATCATAGACCTATCATAACAGGTTATGAGCCCGGCGCATCCATGTACTTACAGGAGTTAGCTAACCATTGTGAAAAACTAGATTAAGCATCATGAAAATGACTGATCCAAAGGAAATTCTTGGTAATGGTACCTCATTTATCGCTTGGAGAATGGCATTGCGTGCTGAACTTGGACGCAAAAACGTCCTGGGACATGTCCTTCATGACATGCCTGGGATCCGTCCAGTCAACATCCCTACAGATCCTTTATTAGGGAGCCCAAATGCCGAAGATGCCGATAAACTCACGGAAAAGTACCTGGATGAATTTGAGCCCTGGACTTTGGGAGAAATTGAAGCAAAAAATATCATCACCCATCAACTGTCTACGACCATCTGCCCCCAACATTATGACAACCTGACGGCCAAAGAACTCTACGACACTGTAGCCGGGACCAGGAATGAAACTGCAACCGCACCATATGCTGCAGCACTCGAAACACTGTTGAGCATCAGGTTTGTTAGTACTGCTGATGATTATGTTGACCGTTTCCTAGCAGCATACCAGAGTGTCAACAACGCGGCCGATGCAATTTCTACTCGGCCGTTAGCCTCTGGGTATCGCATAGGTAACGGACAAGCATCAGCCATTTTGTGATGGGAACAAAGAGGATCAAATGGCTAATTATTTGGCGTGATACAAGAGCATTTGATTCCGACAACAAGTATGCACCACTGCGAACTCTGATGTCTTCTTTGCGATCTGTAGCAGGCAATCGGACCCAGACACCCAACACGGTGGCTGCGGTCGTACCCAACAGTATCAACGTAGACCCGGAAGCATACTGCAAGAGGTGCAAACATCGGCACAAGTATAAGTATTGTTATTGTCTACACCCAGAATTGGCACAGGGAAGCAATAACCGTTCTGGGGTAAACAGGGGCAATGGCAAACAGGCCTCTGTCAATAGCGTAGGAGACGATAGTGAGTCAGACTCAGGAGGGGTGATAATTGCTGCATCATCTCGAATGAATGAATCCGTTACACTCTATGACACAGGTGCATCGCACCACTTTGTCCCACACCGCTCCATGTTTAGTGAAGTGAATTGCTCCCCTAAACCATTCAAGTTCTATCAGGCTGTCGATACTAGAGAGCTATGTCAACAAGGAACAGCGGCTCTTAAAATCGGGACATTTTCGCTCCAGCTCCATGAAACTTTTCTTTCACCTGAATCTTCGTGCAATATTGTGTCAGCCGTTAGGTTGGAGAGGCTCAGCAACATAGTACCGGATCCAGAAAAGTCTCTGTTGGTACAGAAACGTGACAATGAGTCTAGTGTTTGTGACGGAAACCAAGTTGGTAATGAATAAATTGATTTAATAAAATATATGAGGAGAAACAATAACTCTAGCTACTACTAACAGGTATTTATAGGCTTTAATCCTCCTCCTGAATCTACAGACTAGTGACTTGTCCTTAGGCATAATACTTATTACCCAGCCACGTATTTTCAGGTGTCACTAAGTTGTAATAACGTTTCCGCCTCTTGACTAGTAGTGCCGTTTCGTTCAGCTTCATCTCCCCCCATACAGTCTCATCATAAGAATTCTCAATATTAGGCTTAGGCATTTGCCTAAGCTCAAATAATGGTAAAACCGTAACATTACCCCCCCATTTACACTCTCCTCATTTCTTTCCTCAATGCTGGCCCATTATTTTTCTCTGCAGAACCCCACTTTTTCTCCCAATCGTCGAGAGCTGTGGCATCTTGCAAATTTATGAGCAATGTCCACTCTGGCTGTGCCATTCCAGTCCACTTTACTAAAGCTTGCCGCTCACCATTTTTTGTTCTACATCTAAGGACTTTGTCAATCTGATATTCTTCTTTGCCATCAACATCAATTATTGGACCTGGGTTTTCATCTTCTAGTATTTATGATGGCAACGGATTTTCTTCTGCCGGTATGAGCAAATCCACATGAAATTTATTATGAACTTTCCCCAGTGTATTCAGTTGCACAACCTCAGGCAAAATTATTTTTGTGACAGTATATTTTGCATGCTGCCAGCCTAACTTTTTTGAAGGTTGATCTTCCAATCTAAAATTCCGTAATAGCAGCCAAACCTTATCACCGACTTTGTACCTTGGTGCTGGCTGTCTCTTTTTATCTGTCAAATCTTTATATTATTCCTGAATGGCTGCCATGGCAGATTGCATAAAAATGGTGACCTTTTCTAACCTTTCGACAAATTGTTCAGCCCTTTCTTTTCCTGTAGATGCTGGAATGATTGACTGATCACTAACAAATTGAATAGGGTTCACGTGATATCTGTGTGTTGCAAAAAATGGACTTATGCCGCCTAAGGAAACAACATCTCGATTATTTATCGCAATTTGAGCAACAGCAAGTGAATCAGACCAATCGTGTTGGGTGTAGGAAATATATGCTCGCAGGTATGTTTGAACTTCCTGGTTCATTCTTTCCGTTGCTCCATTGGTTTGAGGGTGGTAGGCTGTGCTCAGTCTCTGTTCAATTCCAACTAACTCGCACAGTTGTTTCCAGAATTTACTCGTCCAATTTGACCCTCTATCGCTAGTTAATGCTTTTGGGAATCCATGATAACGCCAATGACATTCTATAAATTGTTTAGCACAAGTTTCTGCATCCATTTTATCCATAGCCTCCAGTGTCACTGACTTCAACAGTCTATCTGTTATAATAACGAGGCTATATAGGAGCGGGATGATGGGTGCTACTGGGGAACTCGTACTTGCAGTAGGTCTCTATTATCACTGTCGCGTGTGTTCTCTTTGTATGTAAGACTTGAATTGTATATTAAGGAAACTTAGTTACAAGTGAATGAACGGAGGTCAAGTCCTCCTTATATGTCGTTCCAGACTTACTGTGTTGTCCACAGCCCCGTGCTAGAACATTCCCTTTGTTACATCATTTCTCTCCTAGGAGAAATGTATCTCTCGCTCTCCCCGATTCCATTGGTCTCTGGCTAGTCCCATTAACCCTGTTTCATCGAGATCTGGTTGGCTCCATATTGCCAATGCACGCATTGCACACTAAACCTATACGGTTTAGCTCCACTGTCACGTGCACTAACCGCGACGTGGCCCCATGCGTCTGCCCTGGCAATCTACATGGATTATACAACACTATCAGTTATCACCATGATATTTGTTGCACCATTTGATTTAGGGAGTTCTTGTTGGAAAACCGGTATGGGTTCGATGAGTAAGGCGGCTCAAAGAATATGGGCGCGATTTTATGAACAGAATAATAATGATATGAATCGGGAGAATATGTGATAAACTGTGGAGAAATAAAAGATGGTTTGAATAAATTGAATTGATTAGATTATCTGTCTTAGTGATTCCTAGACAACTTATATACATGTAATCTTGATAGACCAAATCCAGACTAGATACCATCCATCACTCGTTCCATACTCTAACAATGACAATGAAACAAACGACAGTATACAACATGAGTATGGGGTCAGGGTCGGTGGATGAAAGCCTACATGTGTATCAGACCATACCATGCACTAGTCGAGTCTCAAGCATCAAACATGCTCAGTAAGGGAGATATCAATCATCTAGGTCGTGAGTCATGTATGAGAATCTTAGTTGTTCCAATCATGGGAAACTTCAGACACATAGAGTCTGAATTTCCAACAGTTCTACCATAAAGTCAATGGAAAGCTCTTGATGAAATCTATCAGGTACCGGTAACGGTTTCAAAAGTCCCTGTTTCTGGTGTCGCCAGATTGATGACCTTCCGCACAGTGACAATTTTTACAAAACTGTTTGACTGACTTGCTTATTCCTGGCCAAAAGTATTCTCTAGCGACTTGGGCAAGCGTCGCATCTCTTCCAGGATGACCAGCAACGGCTGAGTCATGAACGTTCTGTATAATCGCCGTTGTAAGAGGCTCATAAAGAGGCACCCATATCCGACCTTGGTAACAAACTACCCCAATATCATTGTCAAATTCGCAAGCGGCAATTGTTGCTTTAATCGGAGTAGGCCCATTTGAACCTTCTATTTGCAACTTGATATCCTTAGGCCGTACATGCTCTCCGCTTTGTACCGCCTTAGCGACTTGGATATATCTTTCATTGTTTTTTATTGCTTGGTCCCAAAGCTCCTGTAAATCTTCGTTGACAAATATTTCATGACCTTCCGCTAGATTAATATTGCCGACACACAACTTTGACGCATAGATAGGCGTTAAGACCTGGCGCTCACGACTCAAGAGTCGAGGATCACCTTCCTTAGGTCTATCTTGATCCCTCCTTGAAAGTGCATCTGGATGTTCATTCTCTGCACCTTTCCTATACACCAGAGTATATCTAAATCTGGATAACAATTCAGCCCATCGAGTTTGCCGTTCTGTCAACTGTCTTGTAGTTAAAAAATATTTCAAATTTATGTGGTCACTTAGGATATTGAAAGCCTGTGCTAAACCTCTCAATTCTGCGTCCCATTCCTTCATACTTGCTACAATAGCTAGAAGTTCTTTGTCATGAATTTCGGCTCCAGTTAACTTCCTAGAGTAGTATGCTACTGGTTTCCATGTGGTGTTTTCCTGTTTCTGCAGCAAACAACCACCAAGCGCAAAACCAGAGCAATCTGCCTCCAACATTGTTTCTCAATCGGGATCCCATTGGGCTAGAGCAGGCTCAGCTACAAACTTTTCTTTTAGCAATTCAAAAGCATTATTTTGTTCAGAGCCCCACTTCCAAGGTGTACCCTTGCCTGTTAGAGATGTTAAAGGTGCGCAAATTTTTGAAAATCCTTTGATAAAGCCACGTTAGAAATTTGCAAACCCCAAAAAACCTCTCAGTCCCTTTGTTTTTGTGGGTGCTTGCCATTCTGATATTGCCCAAACCTTTGCTGGATCCATCTTGACCGAGGAGTTCCCACTTTCTGAAGATATTATAAAACCCAAGTATTTTGTCTCTTTGACACTAAACTCACACTTATCAATATCTAATCCCAGACCGGCTTTCTGAAGCTTTTCAAGTACCAGCTTTACGTGTCTTTGATGTTGCTCTTCGTCTCCGTTGGTGAAGATGAGAACGTCATCCACATAAGCCGAACAGAAATCATCGAGGTATTCACGTAAGGCTTCGTTAATGTATCTCTGAAAACTAGCTGGTGCCCCATTCAACCCAAATGGCATAACAAGCCACTCAAATAACCCAAATCGTGTCCTAAACGCAGTTTTCCATTCATCACCTTCCTTGATGCGCAATTTATGAAACGCGGATTGTACATCCAACTTGGTAAACCATTTGGCTCTACTTAGTTTAGACATTGTCTCTTTAATCAGAGGCAGAGGATATCAATCAGCCTTCGAAATAGCATTTAAGGCGCGATAATCTACACAAAATTGTAGACCTCCGCCTGGTTTCCGAACGAATAATACTGGTGCCCCTGCTGGTGAACTACTTGCACGAATGTAGTTTTTGTCAAGAAGGTCCGTCAGTGTCTTCCTTAGCACCAGTAACTCATCCCTTGACATTCCATACAGGGGTCCCCATGGTATGCTTTTGTCAGACTCGAGCCTAATCTCGTGATCGCATCCTTGCCAATGAGGTGGCAGTTTGTCTGTTAGTTCTTTCCGAAATAGGTCTGCAAATTGTTTACAATAGTTTGGGAGTCTGTCCAATTTTTTTGGTGACTTCTTTGTTGGCGCAAGCGCTTTCTGAATGTCTGCCAGTGTTACAGAGAATAGCTGGGTTTTGCCAGCGCTTGACTTCCTGGCCTTCCTAACAGTTGCAAGGAATACCCCTGCCGACAAACTTTTAATATTTGTCGTTTGATAAGATGAATCCATCATTGCCTGTTGGCCCTTTTCCCATACTCTCATTGGTTGATTGTTTACAATAGCTTCTCCGATGTCCATGAAACGTTCCCTTGCATTATAGATAACGTCTTCATGCTCCATCCATGGGTTTCCCAATATGAGATCATGAGACAACATTGGTATAACATACGCATACAATCTTTGTTGGTATCCGTCAATGTCTAGCTCCATTCTAACCATCTCCGTGATAAAATCTTTATGGTGCTGATTTTTTGTTGCCTCTGTGAGCTTGCATGGATTTATTTTTATCCGAGGCAGGTTAGCCCTTTGTACTAATGAATTACTAACAGCGGCTAGACATTCGCATCCATTGTCAATCAAAGTGGGTACTGAATAAATTCCGTTGATCATGGTGTCTATAATGAATGAAGACCCGTCCATAGCGCCCTCAGCTTCTTTATCTCCAATTGATTTTGAGCTGATAATCAATTCCATTGCTCCATTTGCTTGCAACTGAGGACAATTTGATTCTAGATCTAATCTTTTTTCTACCACGCTCTTCGTATCTTTGGCCTTAACTGGATCTGAAATTTTTCTGACAAAAGTTGTTGCTTGGACAGGAGAATCAGGACGCTTGGCTGGAAGCAGTCGAAAATCGGCTATAATGTGTCCTTTCTTCCCACATCGCAAGCATGATCCGTCTATTTTTCGCTCGTTCAACTCAACCATTGATACCCACTTCGCACGGACTTTATTCAGACTAATCTTCCTTGTCTTACTGTATGAGCTGGCTTTGGCTGAAGGGTTGTGTATAATTTCTTGTGAGATTTCCCCCAGTAATTTGCCCCCAGCAATGCCTTGTGTTCCATCGTCGAAGTATCCTGTCTGACCTAGCAAGTAGTCCCTTGTAATTTCCACACCAACCTCGTCAATTTCAGAACCCAGGATCGACAGGTAATCAATTAATTCTCGGAGTGTTCTAGGTTGCAAACTACCAATCATGTAATTTCTAGTCGTTTCATTCAGCGAGTTTCATAACTTGTAAATCTTGCATTTCTCATTCCCTTTCGAACTGGGACTTTGCGAGAGTAACTGTTGGAAGCGCGGTAGATATGACAATAGTTTCTCGTCCCGAAATTGTCGACATGCATGAAATAGTGCGGCCGCCAATTGTTCCTCGTTTCTGTCGCGGTAGGTATCATCCATAGCCCGTAACAGCCCTAGTGCATCCTATTCCATGCCATTTGCAAGCATATTTTGGAACTGACCTGTGATCATATCTTTCGCTGTTCCAGTTACTGCATGACTAAATAGTTGCATCAAAAAATCAGATGGTTGAAGAATACATCGCTCCTCCACATCACGCCTGTATATGTACTGAAGTATTCCATGTGTAATTGTCCACTTAGTTCTATCCTTGTGGTCGTATGCTTCTGGCCATTTAAGTGGTTCCTCTTCAATGAAGCATTCTCTGCGTTCTGATTGGCCGCCCACATTAGTTCATGACGGTTGCAGGTGAGCTTTTTTCTCATTCTCCGACCGTTCCTGCATTGTTTTCATCATTTTGTTCATCTGAGATTGTAAAATCCCAAGGTATCTTCTGTGTTCTATTCCCCTTAATCTCATTTCTTCGACCAGTCGCTCCATTCCCGATTGTAATACTCCATGTGGCATAAATTTCTGATTCAATAAACCAGTTGCCACGAAGTCCATTCCGATAGAAAGATTGTTCATTTCTGAACCAATTGTTGATTCTTAGAATCCCTGTGCCTTAAAACCAATAATTAAAGATGCCCTAAGTCACAGTTATCTACGACTGCGATGTACTTAATGACAGACAAAAGATTTGAATGATATAGTTTATATTGTGACGGAAACCGAGTTGGTAATGAATAAATCGATTTAATAAACTATATAAGGAGAAAAGATAACTCTAGCTACTACTAACAGGTATTTATAGGCTTTAATCCTCCTCCTGAATCTACAGACTAGTGACTTGTCCTTAGGCATAATACTTATTACCCAGCCACGTATTTTCAGGTGTCACTAAGTTGTAATAACGTTTCCGCCTCTTGACTTGTAGTGCCGTTTCGTTCAGCTTCATCTCCCCCCATACAACCTCATCATAAGAATTCTCAATATTAGGCTTAGGCATCCGCTTAAGCTCAAATAATGGTAAAACCGTAACAGTGTTCCCATAGCAAGGCTGGTGCGCAAGAATGATGTATCCTACATTTATCCCCTTGAAAACACCGAAACACCACTCGAAAGATATAGCAGACTCCCCCCCAGAATCATCCTTCCCTAGCCATTCACAGGAGCTTAGCCTGCAGCCAGAAGATGAGGGGGAGTCCAGTTCTAAAGAAGAAGCAGATGAAACGCCATACGACAAGATCATGACTGGATGGGATCCTATACGCTCTATTGTTGGTCAAAAACGAGCGCACTCACCAGAAAGGGAATACTCGCCGGAAAACGAGACCACAAGAACTAGGTATGGCAGAGAGGTTAAGAAACATGACTACAAACGTCTCCACTATGGCAAGGCAGCACAAATCTCCAACGATCCAAAAACCTGGAGCGAAGCTATGACTAGTCTGGAGGCCGTGCAATGGAAAAAGGCTACAGATGAGGAATTTCGCTCCCTCAAAGAAAAAGGAGCCATAAAAATCATTCGCCGCACAGAACTTCCACAAGGACGCAAACCTATGAAATGCAAATGGGTATTTAAGAAGAAATTTAGAGCAGATGGCAGCATCGAAAGGTGGAAGGCTCGCTGTACAGCGAAAGGCTTTACCTAGCGTCAAGGCATTGATTACCATGAAACTTTTGCTCCTACACCACGACCGGAAACTGGTAGAATCATGCTTGTGCTAGCCCACCAATTTGGCTGGCACTGTAGGCAAGGTGATGTTCCAACCGCTTTCTTAAACCCTGACATTGACATTGACCTTTACATGGAAATGCCCCAGGGCTATGAAAAAGAAGGATGCATAATTCTCCTTTGCAAAGGACTCTACAGTCTCAAGCAGGCAGCAGCTCTGTGGTATAATGATGCCAAAGCAACCCTTGCTAGACTTGGTTTCCACCCAACTACATCAGGCGTATGTCTATACACCAACGCCCACCAAGATGTATTTGTGGTTATGCATGTAGATGATTTCCAGGTGATGGGTCCTAACTTAGGCAAGATAGAAACACTGATGCAAGCTTTACACAAGAGATATAAGATAAAATCGGTGAGCACAGACTTGTTTTTAGGCATCAATATCAGTTACCCCAGAAAAGATACCCTAGCATTATCACAGGGTCAATACACACGCACACTGATAGATTGACACGGCTTAAAAGACTGCAAACCTGCTTCAACACCCCTTGAACATCTAATGCTTTCAAGCGATAAAGAAAGCACACCAGAAGAGATTACAAGATACAACTCTATTATAGGTGGCCTGCAGTTTCTCGCAAATAGCACTAGACCTGATATCGCATTTTCTGTCAACCACTTTGCGCGATTTTTGACAAACCCCTCAGGTGAATATCTGCATGCAGCTCACCGGGTGCTAAGGTATCTTTCTAAAGAACCGGATCGAGGAATCACCTTCAACAGATCAATAGGTAAACCCTCACTTAAAGCTTACACGGACGCAGATTTTGCAGCAGATCCATCAACAAGCAGATCAACTTCCGGATGGCTGATTATACTAACTTCAGGACCAATAAGTTGGCAATCCCATCTTCAGCAGGAAGTTGTTTTGTCTACAACTGAGGCTGAGTATCTTGCTGCCACCGGAACATGTCGTCAGCTACAATGGACAAAATCGCTTCTGGAGGAGTTAAACATTACTGATCACATTGAGGGAGCAAAATGCTCCAAGTTGTACGTGGACAATCAATCGGCAATTTCCCTTACCAAAAATCACGACAATCACAGAAGATCAAAGCATATCTCACTTAGGAACTTCTATTGTCGGGAGCAGCATCAAAAGGGATTGATTGATGTGTCCTACGTGCCTTCTTCTGATCAAATAGCTGACTCACTGACCAAGGTTAAATCATCAGTCGCTATTCAATAACTTAAGGAGTCGTTACTGACAGGGGGAGTGTTGTGCCTAGACCCACATGGCTACAGTGCACAGCTTCAGTTATGATGGTCACGCAACTGCATGCATTTGCTCTGTTTGCTCCTGCTTTGTTGAGTTAGTATAATTAGTAAGCAATAGTCTAGGGACTATAAGTAGAGAGCTTTCCTCCACAGTAGATAGAGTTAGCAATACAGTCTTTCCTCATTCTACAGAGATCATTCTCCACTCCTCTTCTTGACCTGTCCGGCCCAGCAGCACATCTGTGATCACTAGCAGCGAGCTCCCACAAATTGTATGTACACCCGAATCATAGACCTATCATAACACATTGGGAGCTGCATAATCTAGTTTATTTGGCTTTCTGAGTATAGCTCCAGTTGCTTCTCTCCAACACTTTGGATGGTATCCTGAGTTAAATAGAGTTGAGTAGACTCTGAAGAATAGATTGGGATTAGCCTTATATGCTTCTATTATCATGTCTTGTGAGATGGAATCTGGTCCAGGTGTCTTGCCCTTTATCTTTGAGGAACAATATTGTGGTTAAGAGCTTAGGTTAGTGTCACTATGCATGCTGGCCTTGTACGAGTATATAGATTGATGAGTTCAGGTTGTGGTTGAAGGTGTATCTGAGGTTCATTGTATTTAATTGTTCTTTACTAATTGTGTGCCGAGCACCCGCTACTTATACTCATGTGCGGCCGCTAGTCGGCTCCTGACCACATGAGCTTTCTCCTGCAGATATCCCAAACGATACAGGAACTACACAAACAGCGTAAACATCTAATCACGTTATGTACATGCAAGTATCCTAGCTGTATAACATGCCCATCACAACAAACAAGCTTGTTCTAGCTCATTGACAGTAAGGGGAGACCATTTAAAGGTTGACTTAATTCTGTAATTTTCCCAATCAATTGCATCAACTTTTGGTGGAGGTGGAAATAAGGAATGCCTGAAGTCTTTTGCTTTGCCTTCAAATGGGGTCTCCAAATTCCCATCAACTGACTGAATTGGTGGAATATACTGGACTTGAGATTCCTTGGTATATGCCATGGCCTTGAATATGGTTTGAGGGTCTTCCTTCTCAAGAAATTTGTCCCAATGATTGATTTTGGCCTTTTGAACTGCATCAGTATAGGAGTTTCTAGCTCTACGAAAATCATCTCTTGCTTGGTTAAGAAGTCCTGGCTCTTGTGCCTGCTTTTGTATTTGTTTTAAGGCCTGTTGCTTCCTCTGCATTCTCTTCCTGAGTACTTTCAAGTCCTTGTTCCACCAAGGCTTGGATATTGTTCCAGGTTTGATCTTAGGAATGGCTTCTTCAGCTGATTTGGCCGAGTGGTCTAAGGCGGTGGTTTTAAGTGGAATACCACTTCACCATTATCGAGAGATGCGTGAGTTCGAACCTCACAGTCAGCACAAGAAGCCTTTGCGATGGAATCACAATACAAGGTAAGAGCTGCAAGGAATAAATATTTTCAACACATCCAGCACACCAAGCACCAACACTGGATGAACTTTTTAGCATCGGCCAAGGACAAAATGATATTCACTGCCTACAATTACTCCAGGCCTGAAAATTATCAATCAAGAATAATCCCAACCCTGGTCTATACACCAAAGCACCAATCTCAGCCAGCAAAAGCAACAACATTTGAAGACAAAAGTGAGGCTCTGGCCCAGACCCTATTTCCGAGTCTTCAAACTTCAACCTTATCAGCTGAGGCAGAGGAATTCATTCCTTCCACCTCTTACAATATAACAGCAAGGAACGATAAAGAAAAACTTTGGGACTGGCCTGAACTCACTATTGATGAGATGATAAGTGCTGCACCAAAAAAGATGACTGCCCCAGGTCATGATTGTCTGGATTGGACCATTATTAAGGCAGCCATCACAACTATACCTGACTTCTTCTTCAAGGCCTACAAATGCTTATTTGAAAGCGGAAAGCATCCACAGCAATGGAAACAGGCAGTGGGTATCATCATCCCCAAGAGGAACAAAATGGACTACAGTGCACCTAAGGCTTACAGACCCATTTCCCTCTTGCCCTGCCTGTCCAAATTACTGGAAAGAATATTTGCCAACAGATTGTCATATATTGCTAACACAACAGATCTGCTACACCCTAGTCAATTTGGAGGGCGCAAGCAAAGATCAGCCATTGATGCTGCACTGTTGCTTCAAGAATTTGTGGAGGAGAATCTGGCCAGCAAACGACTTGTCTCAACAATCTTCTTGGACATTCTAGGAGCTTTTGATAGGCTACAGCCTGCAGCACTTATAAAAACCATGCATTCTCTTCAGCTACCTCAAGGTCTCATAGCTTGGGTCAGATCATTTCTTGCTGGAAGAACAATGCAGCTTCTCTTCAATGGTCAACTTAGCAAGGTGTTTCCAGTGACTGGGACTCCCAAGGTAGCCCAATATCACCAATGCTCTTCCTTCTTTCCATCAGATTTCTACTCCCAGCTGTTCACAGGAAGAACTTCCTTCAGCTGTCCTACATGGACGACATTGCACTTTCAGTGTCATCAACTTCAATCAATAAAAATATTAGGACAATGAAGGGAATTACTGAGGAGCTATTGAGGGGTGCAAGACATTTGGCAGTAAATTTTGAGATGGATAAATCAGAGCTGATTCACTTTGGACGTCAATTTCAAATGCCTATAACATCTTTTGACTTACAAGGCCTGGCCACAATAGAGCCCAAGGAGGTGGTGAGATGGTTAGGTATATGGTTTGATAGGAAGCTCAATTTCAAGACACATGTGGAAAAGAGACTGCAGCTAGCTCATGGGGCTCTCAGTAGGATCCGGAGCCTAGCCTTAACTACTCGAGGACTACACTGTCATGCCCTTCGACAACTTTACCTGGCCTGTGTCACTTCAGTACTTGATTATGGCTCAGTTCTTTGGCATGGAAAGAGGGGCAGTGGAATACTAACAAACAGATGTCAGAAGCTTCAGAATCAGGCACTGCCATTGATAACTGGGGCTTTCCGAGGTAGTCCTGTTAAAGCATTGGAGGTTGAGGCCTCAATTTTACCAGTAAAGGTTCGACATTATAAGCAAGCAATTTACTATGGACTAAGGATTCTTCGACTTCAAAGGAACCACCCTATCCAGGAACATCTGTTCAGCCCCATGGAAGATGAACTGGCAAGCATGAAGAGGATTGACCTTGGGTTACTGACCTACATTGATAAACCAGTGACCCAGTTGATTAGGATTGGAAGTACTTTGAAGCCATTGGCTTCTCTAAAAAATCTAGAACAGCTAAATGCCCTCTGGATTCCACCATGGCATCAATCCAATATAAATACCACTATCTCCAATCACTCAAAGGTAACAACAAAAATATCCCACATCCAGCAAATCAAGGATATCCATTTGAATGATGTTATAGTCTACACTGATGCATCGCTTTTAAAGACAGCTGGGAGCAGCATAGGATTTGTGATATACCTACCTGTCACCAGAGAGATGAAATGCTTTTCATACAACCTTGGTGACTCTATGGGTATCACAGATGCCGAAACCTATTGTATCTTGAAAGCAGCAAAATATGTGAAAAAATATTTTGCTAATAAAGTTATACATATTTTCACTGATAGCCAGGCAAGTATTCTTCGAATCCAGCATAATAGCAATCAATTCTCTCACCAGATCAGAATGATATGTCAAGGATGCACAGTTCATCTCCAATGGTGTCCAGCTCATGTTGGCATAGAAGGAAATGAGCTGGCTGATAGGCTAGCTGCAGGAGGTCGAAACCAGGCAGTGGTGAAACGGGACCACCATACCTCTCATTCATTCATCAAGCATCAGGCTAGGGGATGGATTCTTGAAGCATGGAAAAAAGATTGGGATATGGAGCTCTGGCATGAGGAGGAAGGTCGAAAGGCCAAAGGACTTGGCAAGTACTACAGGCTCCAGGCCCAGACTAACCAACCCAATTTCTCTTTCAGACTATTTAGATTCCAAGGCCACAGCAGGGAAACTGAATCTGGATTCTTTCAGGCAAGACTTGGAGTGGGAAATACAAGGGTTTACCTTCATATGATTGGAAAGGTCCCGGACAATATCTGCAATTTTTGTGGAAAAGATAGGCAAAATGTGCAGCACCTGTTGTTACACTGTCCAAAATTCAAAGATCAAAGGAATAAATGCTTTCAGGGCATAGAGCCAAGGTCACTTCCTACCCTATTCCGGACAAGAAGGGGGAAGGAGGCACTACTAAAATATTTGGATACATCCAAGTGCATGGCAGCACATAAAGGGAGTTAAATTAGGACATATAATTGGGATATAAAGTATTTTGAAAGGATGTGAGGTTTTTAGTAAGGAGGGGAAGCTTAGAATTAGAAGTTATAAACGTGTCATAGCTAGATAGCTGAATACACTATGAATTAAAAAAAAAAAAAAAAAAAAATGGCTTCTTCAGCTGAACATTGTATTGCCCTTGTAAGTTTTTCTGCAAGTTTATCAAGGGCTCTCAACTTTGTCTGTTCTCTATCTTGGAGTGTATCTATACACAGAAATGGGTCACTTGTGCCACTGATAGGAGCATGTGGGTTAAGATGGGCACTTTTTCCACATGCTTCATCAAATTTATCCTTGAACAATTTCCTGTCTGCCTTTTTGGTATAATATCTTAGTGCTGTTGCTGGATTCTCTGACATACTTTGATGGGTAGTTCTCATCACCACTGTAAATATTATAGGCTTATGGTCAGATCCAATGGAAGGTAAGATTTGCCAGCCTTTGATTTTCTCAACTAGACTTGTTGATGCATATGTAAGATCAAGGACTGTTTCTCTTTCCATTTGGGGCCTGAAAAAGGTCCCTTCTCCAGGACAGTTCAATAGAGTCAAGTTATTATCCTCTGTCCAGTCTACAAAGCACTCAACTCCAGGTGTTTGGCAGGAAAGTGGATCCCAGGAAGAATGATGGAGGTTGAAATCTCCAAGAACAAGACAAGGGTTAAGCAGCCTTGTGTCTCGGAGCACTCTTTCAAACGCCCTAGGAGATGTACTCTGTAGCTGGTCTTTTTGGTTGTAAATATTGTATATAAAAAATTTGTTCCCACCATGCATCAACTCTAAGATCATATAGTCTGGATCTGAAGATAGGTCTTCTCTTAAGCAAATATTGAAACTGTTGCTTTTCAGGACATAAGCAAGAACTCTGGGCTGGTTTGGAAAGATAGTTTTGGGTAATAATTGAAAGAATGATGGATGATTTATGCTTCTTATATTATTTGATTGAAATTGAGTAGAAGAATGATTGGTTATTGGTCTCGGTTCTTGGACAAGAACTAGACTAACATTGTTTTCAAGGGCTGTTTGTAGAAGACTCTCTGTTAGTGGAGAGCTTTTCATTATGTTGGACTGAATAACTTTCAGGTGTCCCTCCATGAAAGTTATAGCTCAGGTTCCTGGGTTCTATCCTTCAAGGCTCTATATACCTCGCAACTGAGATCATAAGCCTTGTGGTTCTGATTACAATTGGCGCACTTTAAAAGGGTGTGGACACAAGCTTTTCCCTTAGCTTGGCATGAGGAGCACTTGTGCTGGGTGGTGTTGTGATTCTCGGCACAAATCTGGCACCTTTGTTCTCTCATGCATCTGTTGAAAATAATCATTCAAGTGTCATTGAGTTGGACAGGAAGACAAGTAGGCCAAACAGATAGGTCACATGATTCAGCTTAGACTAAGTGCACAGACCACCTTTTCATGTATATAAGCCAGCCATTTCCCACTTAGATAGTCCATCATCATTCATCAATACAACAACAATTCTTGTTCATGATCAACCACTCTACTTCCACCAACACTCTTCATTTGTTCAATCTTTATCAGTATCCTAAAATATAATTCAGGTATCTATTCTTTGAATATAATTTTAACTGAACAATAGGTTATGAGCCCGGTGCTCTACCACTGCCCATATAATTTAACCTCACCCTATTGAACAAAGCTACACCTTTTGAAAACTCAGATATTATTCTTTTCATCATGGACTTTCCTGGATTCTCTTTTTCCAAACTGTCTGGCACCAAGAATTATCAGGTTTGGTCAATCAAAATGAAATCTTATCTAATTGCGCAGGATCTTTGGAGTGTTACTGAAATGCCAACCTCCAAGATCAAAGCAGAAGATACAATGTCTCAAAACTCGAAAGCTGTATCACTTATCATTCTATCCTGTGAAGATCACATCATCAGGTTACTCAACCCTGATGAATTAGCAGCAACAGCATGGATGAAATTACAAAAACAGTATGGTAATGCTGGATTCAGTGCTCGTCATCTTGCATTTCAGTCTCTTCTATCAACTCAGCTGTCATCATGTGAAAGTGTGGACCACTTCATTGATCAGTTTAGATCACACACCCAAACACTTTCTCAAATGACACATTCATTACTTCCTCAATGGCTCCTACTATCCATCATAATCAACAATGTAGGAAACCAATTTCAAGCCTGGTCACAATCAGTCATGCAACAAATTCGACTAAAAGCAATGCCTGAAGATTCAAATAATTACTTGGAAGACATAATTGCAAGCCTGATTGATGAATCTAGAAGACTGAGTCAGGAAAAAAGGATGACTGTAAGCACAGTAATGACAGCACATACTAACACCAAATCTAAACCCATCTGTAAACACTGTAGAAAAATACACAAGTCAGATAATTGTTGGCAGAAATATCCAGAAAAAAGGCCTAGTGCCAGATACTCATCAACCAATCCGGAAAATTCATTCAACACTGACCTAAATCAATCATCAAAGGTCATGGCCTACTTATCCCAGCCAACCATTATAACATCAGATTCCTGGATACTGGATAGTGAAGTCAGGCAGCACATGTGTAATGATAGATCACAATTTACAAATTTTCAGCCTTCTTCAACATCTGTGACCATAGCCAACATATCAGGAATGAAAGTAGGAGGGAAAGGGAATATCAAAATTACTACCAAGGCAGGAAATACTTTCACTCTCCTCAATGTTCTCTATGTCCCACAACTTACATCAAATCTTTTGTCAATAAGTTGTGCAAGGAAAAATCCAAAAATATACTTCAATTTTAGAAAGGGTCAATGCCAGATTTTGCATGGCAAAAATATCTTAGCAATAGCCAAAAACCAAGATTCTCTCTTCATAATGGAAACTTCACTTGTTGCAAACCAATCATTGCATAAAAGTAAATCTTACACCTGGGACCAGCAATCTACCCATGGAAATGAAGAAAACAGGCCAAACTACTTTACTCCCACAACCTCTGGAAAAATGAAGAGGATTTCACATCAGGGTCCCATAAAAAATAAAATTAATCCAATGCTGACTACAATAAATACATTGTCATCAAAACTCTCACCAAAACAATGCAATGTTCAGATTTCAAATAATCTTTTAATTAGACCATCAGCCCAAAAGGATTCAGAGCCACGATACCACTCAAATCCTGTACCTGTCAGAGCTTTCATGACCAAATGCCTAGGAAAATCATTTTCTAAAACCCAGTTAATTCAAAATGAATATCAAACTATTGGGACACCCATACACCAATTTTTAGAAAGAATCAAAGACAAAAAGACAGATGTCATAAACACAAAAATCAGGGACGAGGCTCATTTTCTTCAAAGGAATCCAGAATCCTACTAGAAAGATGGAGAAATAAATAAGCATCAATTAGGATAATAAGAGGTCTCCAATCATATCTGGAATTAGATCTGAAGTACACTCTGGCCAACATACTTGGGCCCTTATTATTCAAACCATGTTTTTGGAACACCATCATTCTGGAATTGACTTTTTACAAATTCTTAAGGAACAAAATATCATTTATTGAAAAAGAGATAGAAGATTGCACATTACACCTCTTAGACTATGCAATATTTGCATTGAGCCCAGTACAATTTGCCTTCTAAATATTATTTCAACATATCTAAGATACACATATAACACTCATCTTAAAATCATGAAATCATCCTCCTCAAGCAAATCTCCAGCTAAATAGATAACATAAAAAAGAAAAATTTAAAAACAAAAAGAAATCCAACAAACAAATATTCATCGTTTTATACTAATAACATGCATGAGCACTTATGGGATCAGATGTCACTTAAAACTCTCAATAGCAGTTAATTTGTAATTACAGTCACCTAAAGATCCCAGATAAACTTGATGAAATTGGAACAGTTTTTGAAGGACTTCATTAATCCAAACTTAAGCATGACTAGGTGCACAAGTAATCAACAATTCCACTCTCTGATTATGGGGGACTGTTGAAAATAACCATTCAAGTGTCATTGAGTTGGACAGGAAGACAAGTAGGCCAAACAGATAGGTCACATGATTCAGCTTAGACTAAGTGCACAGACCACCTTTTCATGTATATAAGCCAGCCATTTCCCACTTAGATAGTCCATCATCATTCATCAATACAACAACAATTCTTGTTCATGATCAACCACTCTACTTCCACCAACACTCTTCATTTGTTCAATCTTTATCAGTATCCTAAAATATAATTCAGGTATCTATTCTTTGAATATAATTTTAACTGAACAATAGCATCTAGCTTCAAGGTGACCAAACCCTTGGCATCTGCTGCATTGAGCTGTGGGTTGCACAGAGTAAAGCTTTTCTACTCTGCAACTTTTTCCTGCCAAGTAAAGTCTGTTTCTAATAGCATTTGAAGCCTCCTTTTCAGTTGCAAATGCCACAATGATACTTCCAGCTGTCTGATATGATTGCTTTTCTGCTGATGTTAGCCAATAGGGGTTGCCAATTATATTGAGCCCATGGTTGAATGTTTTTATTTCATCCCTAATAATGTCTCCAAATTCTTCATTATCAGACTCATGTATAGGAACCCCATGGATAACAACCTTATGCCAAGGCTCATGGACTTGACATGCTGCATGTGGAATAAGATGTCCCCAGACAGACTTCTTTTCAAGGAGGTATTCAGCATTAAATGATTCAGTGGTGGTCAGGATTATATTTTTCTTCATATATGACAGTGCCACTGTGAGGATCACTGGTTTCTGGGCCCCGGCTTGGGTGAAGGTGGTATTGATTTCATTTCGAAGTTTTATTGAGTTAATTTGGGGAGTGGCTAGATTTGGAGAAATGAGAATCAACTGTTGGGTTTTCTTCTTGGGAACTTGAGCTGGTTTGGAAGGCTTCTTGTGAGTCACCTCTGTCCACTGATGTACTCCACTTGTGGAACCCAATGCTCCACCTACTCCAGAAGCTGCCATAGCTGCATAAGTCTGCGGTACTGCTGATGTCCCTGATTTAATTGCAGATGTCCTCACTGGACCAGGCATGGATTGTGCTGTGACCTGTTGGTATTGTTGCTGTGGGTGCTGACTGGTTGTGGAATGGCTCTGTACATTGCTTGCCTTATTTGACGGGACGCGAGACACCTGTTCCAGGGCTCTAATTTCCTGCCCTAAGATAGACTTAGCCCAACTTATTTTTCCTTCTTCTTGGTATTTTCTAAGGATAAGGGAAAGATCATGAAGGCTTTGCTTCTGTTTCTTGTCCTCTGCTAGATACATGGCTCTTATAATCATATTAAATGCAATATCCATGCATGCTTCAGCTGTCCCTGGTTTTTCCTGTGCTATAAACTCCTTCTGCTTTGGCTTAGATGTTTCTGGGGTGAACTCAAAGTCGAATCTTTGGTTGTCACTCTCTGGTGCTGAAGGACTGATTGATCTTTTTGATGGAATTTTTGGAGGATTTTCATTGCCTAAGATGGGGAAGTCCTCTACCGGAATATCTGGAGAGGAGGGGCATAGCACCAAATCTATTGGTTGAGTTGCCATATTAAAAAAGCAATTTTTTTTATTTTTATTTTTATTTTGTTTTATTTTTTATTTTATTTTTTATTTTTTTTATTTTATTTTTTTTATTTTTTAATTTAAGCTTTTACAAAGGCCGAGATCACGTGATCGGAAAATTATTTGTCCAGGTTTGATGTGTAAAACCCTGGAAAAACGCGTCAATTGACGCGAAACACATCCTGGACCAATGAATATTTTTCACGTATGGCGACCTTTTCTGACCAAAGGTGTAATTCGTCGCAATTAATAAATCCTATGACTTTCGACTTTAATTTCTCGATGAATATTTGTTGCAATAATTAAAAAATTTTGTATAAGGTGTAGAGATGCTTAAGCTTGATGCTGTAAAAATTTGAAATCGATACAACATTGTGGGCCTGAGTAATTGATAGGACAGTTCGGGCTTCTGCCAAATTTCGGCCAAAAGTCTTAGAATGACTTAATTTCTTTAATTACTCCACCAATTTGTGTCAGATCAAGATTTAAATGGTATTTTTGGTATACACTTGGTCTGCTGAATCAAACGAAATATATTTAATGAGTATTTCACGATTTTTCAGAGTTGGGGTTTTTTTAACAAGAAGTGTTATGAATGTCCAGAGAGTCGAAAATGGCGTTTTGGTCTAAATATTATTATTATTATTATTAATAATCCATTTATGTCCTATTTCAGTTTCTAACTATGTAGGACAGGCTATTTAAATACAACTTTTCTTATTCATTCCAATTGGGGTTTACTAATTGATGCACATCCTACAATAGTCTAAGACTTAGACAGGATGTAAATGGATTAAAAAAAAAAAATATTGGGGTTTACTTGATTTGATGTTGGGATTCCCATTATTGGTTCACCACAGAGCGTTTTGGTCTAAAAATGTTGTAATATGATGGTGCAGATGTCAAAATAAATATCAATCAAAAGCTACAGACGATGCGAAACCAAATATCTAGTTTATATTGTCGTAGCTGATGGTGGGCAGAAGTTGTGGATGAATTGGGGAGAAAAGATGGGCCAGATGGTCGAAAAATATTGCTATTGGTGGATGCGTATGTCGAAAACTATATTAATCGAAAGCTCGAGACAATGCAAAACCGAATATTGTGACCTTACCTTTGTAGGGGGATTTCAACAGCTGAGATGGGGGAATTGGAAATATGGTGAATCCACTGGATCAGACCATGAGCTAATCATATTTGACTGCCTCATTCCATCACCAAACGCCCACTCCTCCAGCAACAACATTGCCCATAATCCACTGCCTTCCAAGTTCAATATCAAGAAGGCTGACTGGAGTATGTTCAGGAGCCAGCTTATTGCATACAAATTAAACAGAACAACAATAAAATAGCCACTACCATCAACCCAATCACACCAGATCAACCATCAACTAGAACCACCCCAACAGTCCCATCATATGCTGAGATTGTAAAGAATATGGCAGCAGTGGCACCAACAACTATCCAGACAAGGTCAAGCAGTGGGATGAAGTTGTTGGGAAAAAGCTCACAGGAAGCTAATTTTGAGAGGGTACACAATGAAACCAATGCTAATATAGTTGCTTCAAGTACTTCCACAAAGGAAATGCTTATAACAACAAGTGCAGAAAACCTAATAACAGCACAATTTCCAACCCACAATGTAATAACTTTGGTGACAAAGTCAGGAGCAACCCTTCCTACCTACCAACCTTTCTCTATCAGAGAGAGCATCAATAAAATTCTAGGAAAGAGAGCTATTTCTCGAGTTCACACCTCCATCAAGGGGAACATTGTCCTGACCTGTATGGAATCTTCACCTTCAGAATTATTACTTGATCAAGAAAAATGGGAGACAGTCTTTGCAGGATGGCCTATTCAAAAAGTACAAAAAATTACACACTGGCCAAAATTGGTGGTACATGGAGTACCTACTTGCATCCCACTTGATGCTCTAAATGAAGAAATTGAAATATACAACCAAGGAATACAAACACAAGGTGAGCCAAGGTGGCTTACCAGATCTCACAAACAGTCATCAAAGGCTTCTATTACCTTCTCTGTAACAAGTGAGGAGGAAAAAAGTCAGCTTTTGGAATCTGGTGTCATGATTGGTGGTCTCTACTTGAAGGCAGTCAACTACCAACAAGCCACCCACAAAACACAATGTCGCAATTGCCTTGCATATGGACATCACCAATCACTTTGCAACAAGCCCCCAGTCTGTGCATTCTGCTCAGGAGCACACTTGAGCTCAGTCCACTGCTGCAATACATGCAAATCCAATGAAAGCTGTGTCCATCATGCAGTTCAATGCGCCAATTGTAAGTCAAACACCCACTTGGCATTTCAAAAACAAGACTGTGACTACTTCAAAGCATTGTCATGTTGAGCCACATCCATTTCAGCCAGCATAACACTGCAAGGGGTCGTGAGATCTTGCAGTCCCTCTTTGATGTTTCCATCAAAGGGGAATCCGACATTCTTTTAGTTCAGGAACCTTATATGTTCCACCACACTCATTCACAAACTTACCAACCTATTTTACATTCAGCTTATCAAGCAATTTCACCAATTACCCATCAATATCTTCGCCCAAGGGTCATGACCTATGTCAAGAAGGCAAGTCAATTTCAGGTAATGCCCAGATATGACTTGGTCTCAGACCCAGACTATCAGATTCTGGAAGTTGATCTTCCAGGAGAAGCATTTTACATCATACACATATACAATGAGCAGCCTCTCACACCTTCCTTTTCTCATCATACAGTGCAACGTTTCCTTAATCTAAAATTAAATCTGGATAAGCCTTTTCTCCTTTTGGGAGACTTCAATCTCCACCACCAATTATGGAATCCATTTATTCAAACCAGCAACTCATTAGCTAACTCTTTTGCGGAATACCTCGACATAACTAGTGCTCAATTGCTCAATTGTCCATCAGTGATTGAGGAGTTTGGAGGGACATTCCATAGATCAAATTCAAAGAGCACATCAATTATTGACTTAACATTTGCTGTAGGATTTAAACAAATAATATGGCAAGACTGGAGCTATGGTCAATCAACGGGTTCAGATCATGAACTCATCATCTTCAAGGCAGAGCTACCTAGATGTCATGCATCAGACAAAACTAACCATATTCCATTGCTACCATCAAGATTTAACATCAAAAAAGCCAATTGGAAGAAATTCAATGTTGAACTAGAAGCAAAAGAAGCAGATTTTGAGGAGCAACTCCAAAGGTCCATTCAGATGCAAGATTATGATCAAATAGCTACAATTTTACAAGAAGTGATTCAAAGTGCTGCTCAAGCCTCAATTCCAGTATTTAAGATCTCATCTAGATCAAAGCCATGGTGGACTGATGGATTGACTCAAATGAGGATGAAGTTTCACAGACTGCGTCGCCAATTCAAAAAATATGCCAACCAACAATCTGAAATAGAAGCCAAGGCTGCAAGGAATCAATATTTTCACCAGATACAACAAAACAAGAAAGAGCATTGGATCAAATTTTTAGCAGAGGCCAAAGATAAGTCAGTTTTCACTGCCTACCAGTACTCTAAGCCTGGCAGAACAGAATCAAAATTGATCCCAACTCTGAAATCAACTTCACCAAACAATGATCAGGAAATAATAGCAATAAATTTCGAAGAAAAATGCAATGCTATAATTCAATCTTTATTTCCTCGGAATCATGAAGCACCACTCTTATCATGTGAATTAATCAACCAGGAAATATCAACCCCAACTATAAATAAAACCGATCTATCACCTAACAGCCACAGCTGCTCCAGTGGAAATAGTAAAAGAAAATGGGACTGGCCAGACTTGACTATGAAGGAACTCATCAATGCAGTTCCTAATAAATCAACATCTCCTGGACTAGATCAAATTGACTGGACCATTACAAAGGCAGCAATTACCACAATCCCAAGCTTCTTCCTCCAAGCATATACAGCACTGTTTAATAGTGGATATCACCCAAAGCAGTGGAGACAGGCAGTGGGAATCATCATACCAAAGAGGAACAAGAAGGACTATAGCTGTCCAAAAGCCTATCGACCCATTTCTCTTCTCCCCTGCCTATCTAAACTACTAGAGAGGATCTTTGCCAACCGACTTGCATTTCTAGCTAACACCAGCAGCTGTCTTTTACATGAAAGTCAGATGGGTGGACGTAAGCAGAGATCAGCCATTGATACAGCACTTCTTCTCCAAGACTTTGTAGAGCAGAACAGAGCGAAACACCGCATAGTCTCTACAGTTTTCCTTGATATACTTGGGGCATTTGATAGACTACAGCCACATAATTTAATTGAGGTCTTGAGGTCACTACAGCTCCCTGAATCATTTATCCTCTGGGTGCAATCTTTCTTAAGTAGTAGGAGTATCCGACTCTCCTTCAATGGTCAACTAAGCAAGGAGTATTTGGTAACAGGCACACCTCAAGGCAGTCCAATCTCCCCAATCTTATTCCTACTCTCAATCCGATACCTCTTTCCACCAAAGCAAGAAATTGCTTATCTTCAACTTTCATATATGGATGATATATCAATCTCAGTCTCATCCACTTCAATAAAGAAAAATATGGAACATCTACAAAAAATCATACAAGGAATGACAGACAAGGCCAATAAATTATCAGTCACATTTGAAATGGATAAGACTGAGCTCATTCACTTTTCCCACCACAAGCTTCCACTTACCACCCCTGTCATACTAGATGACCTATCTCTCTTGAAGCCTAAAGAGGTTGTCAGATGGCTTGGAATCTGGTTTGATAGGAAGCTTACTTTCAAGACCCATGTTGAGAAGCGCCTTCAGCTTGCTCATGGAGCCCTAACAAGGGTAAAACAACTTGCTTCAAACACCAGAGGTCTTCCATTTCATGCCTTACGACAACTTTATCTGAGCTGCATCCTCCCTGTCCTGGACTATGGCTCAATACTTTGGTATAACAAAAGGGGCTCTGGTGCACTGAGTGCTAAGTGCCAAAGGCTTCAGAGCCAGGCATTGACAATGATTACTGGAGCTTATCATCACAGTCCAATAAAGGCATTGGAAGTTGAGTCAGCTATCCTCCCAACAAAAGTGAGGCAACTCAAGCAAACATACAATTTTGCACTTAGACTACTCAGACTACAACATGAACACCCAGTGCAGGAAAAATTGCTCTCTCCACTTAGGGATGAGCTTTCATTATCTACCGTGGTGGATCTTGGAGTCTTTGAATATCTAGACCAAGAATTAACTCAACTAACCAGGATAGGCCAGTTACTCAAGCCTTTCATAAATCACACTAACCTTGAGCCATCAAATGCCAGATGGGTGCCTCCATGGCTACAGGAATCATTGACAGTCACAATCTCAAAGATGACAAAAGAAGAAGCTGCCTTGGAACACAAAATATTTCTCAACACCATACCTTCAACCACAGCCATTGTTTACACAGATGGTTCCTTCACCCAAGGAAAAGGTAGCAGCATTGGATTTGTTATTTATCTCCCAGTCACAAGAGAGATGAAATGCTTCTCCTTTAACCTTGGTCAAACTATGGGTATCACAGATACAGAAACCTTCTGTATTTTCAAGGCAATAAAACACCTCAAAATGATATCACCAAAAGGCCATTATCACATCTTCAGTGATAGCCAGGCTAGTCTATTGAGAATTCAAAACAAAGAAAATTCCATTTCACACAAAATCAGACAAGAGGCAGAGAATTGCTCTATACAACTCTCCTGGTGCCCTGGACATGTTGGGATAGTAGGTAATGAGCTTGCTGACAACTTGGCCAAGGGAGCCAGCAAAAACATGGTGCTCAAAAGGAATAAATTTACATCACATGCTTTTCTCAAGCAAAGGGCAAAGGAGCTGGTACTGGAGGCCTGGGCAAAAGATTGGATGTCCGAAATTTTCCGTGAGGAAGAAGGAAGAAAGAGCTCTGGTCTTGGCAAGTTCTATAGGATCCAAGCCCAAGTGTCAACCCCAGTATTTTCTACAAAACCAATTAACTTTGAGGGATTTAGCAGACTGACAGAATCCTCATATTTCCAGGCAAGGACTGGCATAGGAAATGTGAGAGCATATTTGAACAAAATTGGAAAGACAAAAGATGCAAGCTGCAATTTCTGCCACAACCAAATGCAAACCATGCAACACTTGATACTTCATTGTCAAATGTTTAAAATGGAAAGAACAGAATCATTCAAGAACATTGAACCTTTCACATTACCAATTCTATTCAGAACAAAAAGAGGACAACAAGCATTGCTTAAATTTTTAAAAACTTCGAGGTGTATACCTATACACAAAGGAGAATAATTAGGACAAAACATATTGGAAATGAAGAGAAGAGATGGAGGAAGGGAGTGATAAGGGGGACTGATATTTGCCTCGTTTGTATGTTAAATAAATTGTCATAGCTAGCTAGCTGAATACAATATGATTTAAAAAAAAAAAAAAAAAAAAAGAGCCAGCTTATTCTTCTGCAGTCTCAGTCACAGCAACAGCTAGAGGAAGCTATTAACAATGGGAATGTAGAACTAATTGCAGCTTTAATGCAAAGTGTGGTACACACTGCAGCCTCATATTCAATACCACTGCTTAAAATTACCTCCAGATCTAAGCCATGGTGGACTAAAGAGCTTACCTCACTCAGACAACAGTTCCATAAGTTACGGAGGCTACAGAAATTGTATCCAAATGTTTGGAATGCTGAGAGATCTACAGCTGCTAGAAACAAATATTTCCAACAAATTCAACACACTAAAAAACAACATTGGTATAATTTTCTAGCTACAGCAAAGGAAAAGATGATATTCACAGCTTACAGCTATTCAAGGCCAGATAGGTACCAGACAAGTATCATACCATCACTCATCTACACACCAGTCCAAGAGAATGCACCAGTACAAGCTACTACCTTTTCGGACAAGTGCAAAGCCCTTGCCCACACCCTCTTTCCACAGACTCAGGACCCAACTTCAGCTGACTGCACAGAAGAAAGCTTTGGATTGGAAACATCACAGCAGATATTATCTGCAAGAGGAAACCATCATTGGGATTGGCCAGAATTAACTATGGATGAGATACATAATGCCCTACCAAAGAAGATCACTGCCCCTGGCCTCGACTGCCTTGACTGGACTATCATCAGGAAAGCTATGACAATCATCCCACAATTCTTCTTTCAAGTATATCACAGCCTATTTAAGCTTGGTCAACATCCAAACCAGTGGAAGAATGCAGTGGGTATAATTATTCCCAAGAGAAATAAAAAAGACTATAGTGCACCCAAAGCCTATAGACCTATTTCCCTTCTCCCCTGTCTCTCTAAACTGCTGGAAAGAATCTACTCCAACCGCCTTTCATTCTTAGCTAACACCAACTGTGACCTTTTGCATTCAAGTCAACTTGGAGGTCGAAAGTAGAGATCAGCCATTGATGCTGCACTATTATTTGAGGAGTTCATTGAGAAGAATCTGAATAAGCAAAGAATTGTCTCAACTGTCTTTCTGGATATTATGGGGGCATTTGATCAACTTCAGCCTTCGAGACTAATCAACACACTGCACTCTTTACAACTACCAACAACTTTGATCTCATGGGTACAGTCATTTCTCTCAGACCGGACCATTCAATTTCTTTTCAATGGGCAGCTAAGTCATGAGTTTCCAGTGACTGGAACCCCTCAGGGTAGTCCAATCTCACCATTACTTTTCCTGCTGTCCATCCGGGATCTCAACCCCAAAGTATCAAAAAATGACCATCTCCAGCTATCCTATATGGACGACATCTCAGTCTCAGTGTCATCAACCTCTGTTGTAAAGAATTTGCATAACCTCAAGCTAATCACAAAGGAGTTGTTAAGTGAGGCCAAGAAGTTATCAGTCACATTTGAGATAGAAAAGTCAGAATTTATTCATTTCTCTCACAGGAAGGAGCAGCCTATATCTCCACTGATTCTCAGTGACAACATCACCCTTGAGCCCAAGGAAGTTGTCAGGTGGCTTGGCATCTGGTTTGATAGAAGACTTAACTTTAAAACTCATGTAGACAAGAGACTTCAACTTGCCAATGGAGCACTCAGTTGGATCCGAAACCTAGCCTCAGCAACAAGAGGACTTCCTTGTCATGCCCTTCGACAACTTTACCTAGCTTGTGTCACTTCAGTACTTGACTATGGGTCTATACTATGGCATGACAGGAGAGGCACTAGCACGCTATCAATTAATTGTCAAAAACTTCAAAATCAAGCACTTACAATCATAACTGGAGCCTATAAAGGCAGTCCCATAAAGACTCTTGAAGTTGAGGCATCAATATTACCAGTTAAGGTTAGACATCAGAAACAGCTTATCTTTTATGGAATCAGAATACTTCGACTCCAACGAGATCATGTCATCCAGGAACATCTGTTCAGCCCTGTTGAAGATGAACTAACAATTACTATCAAGATAGACTTAGGCTTACTTGATTTCATAGGCAAGCCATTAACACAGTTGATGAGAATTGGAAGCATCCTGAAGCCTCTTGCTGGCCTTAATAATCTCGAGCAACTGAATATCCAATGGATCCCTCCCTGGAGCCAAGTATTCATTCATACCAGAATCTCTACCCAGACAAAAGAGGTGACTAAAGATCAACATCTTCAGCATGTCAAATGTATTAAACCTGATGAAATTATCATATATACAGATGGATCACTTTCAGGAATAACTGGAAGCAGCAATGGCTTTTTAGTATATCTTCCAGTCACCAGAGAGATGAGATGCTTTTCATACAATCTTGGAGATTCCACAGGCATTACAGATGCCGATACGTACTGCATATTGAAAGCAACACTGTATGCTAAGAAATATTTTACCAACAAGACCATCCACATTTTCACTGATAGCCAAGCAAGCATCCTTCGGGTCAAGCACAGCAGTAATCAATATACTCATCAGATAAGGCAACCATCTCAAGGGAGCACTGTCTATCTCCAATGGTGTCCTGCACATGTTGGAATAGAAGGGAATGAGCTTGCTGATAAATTAGCAAAGGGGGGTGGCAAAAAATCACCGCTGAAAAGAGACAAATTTACATCCCATTCTTTTATCAAGCAGAAGGCAAGAGAATGGATTATACAGGCATGGCAGAGAGATTGGAACCTCGAATTAGGGCATGAGGGGGAAGGTCGAAAGGCTAAAGGACTCGGAAAATATTACAGGCTCCAGGCACAATTTAACCATCCAAATTTTAACACAAAACTGATCCATTTTCAGGAATGTAGCAGAGAGACAGAATGTGGATATTTCCAAGCAAGACTTGGTGTTGGCAACACAAGGGTCTACCTGCACATGATTGGGAAAGTTCAAGACAATATATGTAACTTTTGTGGGAGAGAAAGGCAAACTGTTCAGCATCTGTTGTTACATTGCCCAAAGTTTAAAAGGCAGAGAAATAAATGTTTTAAAGGCATAGAGCCAAGGATACTTCCAATTCTTTTCTGCACTAGAAAAGGAAAAGAGGCACTACTCAAATATTTGGATACATCCAAGTGCACGGCAGCACATAAAGGAAATTAAAGTAGGAGATCTAAGTTGGAATTTTATGAATTGATTATTGAGTTAGTTGAAATATTGGAGTCTTGGGGACTGGAATTGCAGAAAAGATGCGTCATAGCTAGATAGCTGAATACACTATGATTTAAAAAAAAAAAAAAAATCCAATAATTCAAACTAACAGCACACTTGCTAACTCTTTAGTCAAATATATTGAGAAAACTAATGCCCAACCACTCAACTGTCCTTTAGTAATTGAAAAGTTTGGTGGCACATTTCATAGATCAAATTCAAAAAGCACATCAATCATTGATTCAACTTTTGTAGCTGGATTCAACCAGGTCAAATTGCGGAATTGGAGCTATGGTGTAGCAACAGGATCAGATCATGAGCTCATAACATTTGAAGTGTTGAAATACTGACTTTAATCATAAAGTGACAGGCATTATGTCTGCATAAACTATCCACCTAACCAAATTCATAACTTTGTATAACTATAAATGACTCAAGAATATCAGCAGGGTGTGTCCTGGATTGTATGTACATGGTATGCATCAAGGATCTGCATGTCTAGAGCTTTCAAGGAATTTGTCAAGGGTCTGCATGCATTAGCTTTGACAGCAGTCTTGATCAGGGTCTGAAATATCAAAGCTGTTGCAGATCTTAGTGGGGCTGATGATCTGCAGTGGGATAGTTTGGGATTCCCACATCTGGATTTCCTTCATCACTTCACTTTCTCTTCACATTAATCATTGCATGTATCACTCTCCAAAGATGTATATAATCTGACTGATTTCACTCCATCTTCCTTCATCATCATCATCATCAATACTACACATCATGTTCATGATCAACCAACTCAGTCTACAATCTTTGTTCAATACTCAATATACTACTTAGATATAATTCATCTACTTTATTCATGAATATAATCTTCTCAGTTTAATAGGTTATGAGCCCGGAGCTCGATCTGGAACACAAGGAACACCTATTTTTCCGAAACCACCTTTTCAACCACAACTTTTGTACAAATAGCTCGAATTGAAATTACTCAACGGATTCGCTTTTGCATCACCAAGACCTACATTTTTATCTAATTTCGACCCTTCTAGCTTATTAGAAGGCAAAGGAAATGGATATTGACTCTGAACCGCTATCTGGTGGCTCAATACCCTCCTCACCACCACCCTTAATTGACCTATCATGTCAACCACGGCTCAATCAGTCTATCTGGAGCGGTAATCTAACTCTTGCAACCTCAACTGATCCATTAAGATCAACCTCATCTTCATACAACAATGCTACAGCCATGGAGACCAGTTCTGATCCCCTTTCTGCTCCTGTGTCATGTGAGAGGAAAAAATTTTCACTCAACAAGCAAAAAACTGGTCCAAGCTCAAGTGAACCAACCAACTACCCAAAGCTTCCTAAGCTCAATAAACCTGTCAACAACTATTCTTTTGCACTCTCAGCTGATGATGCAATTTATGCAGCCAGGGATAAACTTCTGGAGGCCTATAAACTGACTTTTGATAGGGATAGACAGACAAGAATCTTGGACTTGCTACAAATTTTTCGAGAATTCACTGAAAAGGATGTTTTGCCTGGAGAAAAAGTCAGGGGGACTACCACTGCACCAATATCAGTGCCAAAAACAATTGTCCAAATTATTAGTAAACCAGCCTCCTCCAGTGGAACTACACCTATGGCCACAAACTATTTTCCCAGCTCATCTAGTCAGCCAACCAAGATTCCCAGCTACTCTAGTGTGGCAGCCCAATCAATCTCCCATACCACTGCACCATCAGGCCAAAAATGGACTGAGGTTAATTATAAGAAGACCAAGCTGCCTATGACTAAAGCAGCCAAACCAACTACACCCAGCACTCCAGCTACCACAGCTCCTACCACCACCACCACTGGCTCAGATGCTGATACACTTCTGATACTTGTCTTGACAAAGGGTGCTTCTGTTCCTGCCTACAATGCTATAAGTGTCAGGGACAACATCAACAAACTACTGGGCAAGAAAGCTGTTGCAAGAGTACACACCTCCCCTCGAAAGAACCTTGTTTTAACCTGCTTTGACTCCACTCCAGATGAGCTAATGTCTGTACAGGATAAATGGATCATGCTCTTTGGAAAATAGCCTATTGACACCATTCAAAAAGTGAACAACTTTCCAAAGCTGGTAGCCTATGGGGTACCAACAAGTCTACCAATAACTTCTTTTCAAGAGGAAGTTGAAGATTTTAACCTGGGTGTTGAAGTGATTGGCATTCCAAGATGGCTCACAAACAACAATAATGGCCCTACTTGTCCTGTCATCTTCAGCATCACCTCTGAAGAAGAGAAAAATAGGATTCTAAATAGGGGGATATTAGTTGGAGGACTGCTGCTAAAAGTATCCAACTACAAACAAACTACAAGCCGGACTCAGTGCAAGAAGTGCCTGAAGTATGGTCACCTCTTCATGACCTGCAAGAGGGATCCTGTCTGCGCAGTCTGCAAGGGCTGTCACCTCACCACTGAGCACAAGTGCAACACCTGTGTAACCTCGGACAACTGTACACATCACCCAGTGAAGTGTGCCAACTGCAACTCTGGGAGCCACACAGCTCTCCAGAAACATAACTTCGAAATCTACAAGGCCCTTTTATGATAGATCACATCAAAATTTGCCAGCACAATACTGCTAAAGGGAGAGAAATCCTTCAATCATTCTTCGAGGTGGCCCTGAAGGAAGATGCATTAATTCTTTGTATTCAGGAGCCTTACCTCTATGATAATAAAATAACAAAAAAATACTCACCACTTTCTCATCCCTCCTATATTCCAATTGCCCCACACCAAGATGCTTCTTTTCGCCCCAGAGTCTTGACTTATATCAGGCAACATTGTACAGTCAACATTTTGCCAAGACTAGACCTCATTCACGACCCAGACATGCAGCTCCTCCAGATAGATGCAACTGGAGAATCATTCCATCTTTTAAACATTTATAATGAAAAGTCACTAACATCATCAACACCCTTAACAACTGTTTCACGCTTGTACCAATCAAAAGTAGAGTGGGACAGGCCATTACTACTATTGGGTGATCTTAACCTTCATCATTCATCTTGGAATCCAGCTGTCAAATCACCATCAACTAGCTCACAAGAATTTGCAACATACATGGAGACATGTCAGGCAAGACTTATAAATGATTTTACAGTAATTGAAGAGATGGGTGGAACATTTCATAGATCCAACTCTAAAAATACATCTATAATTGATCTGACATTTTTAACCAGTTTTAAAATCCTCCAATAGTGTAACTGGAGATATTTGGAAAGTACAGGATCTGATCATGAAGTGATCAGCTTTGAAGCCAACTTACAATCCTCACTATTTAACAACCAAAATTGTCTCCCAGCCAACTATAACTTAAAGGTGGCAAACTGGGAAATCTTTGAGAAAAATCTCAGATCTCTTGAAGAAAATTCTAGTCTATGCCTGCAACAGTATATTCAGCAGAAAAGATACAATGATATAGCTATTTTAATGAGAGAAACTATTCAAAATGCAGCAGAAAAATCTGTACCTAGATCTAAACCATCAGCAAGATCAAAATCTTGGTGGACAAAAGAGCTAACATCCCTTCGAAAAATATTTCATTATTTCAAACGCAGTTCAAAAAGAAACCTGACACCAGAAGCAATGGAACAAGCATGAACAGCAAGGAACATATATTTCAAAGCAATCACTCAACATAAAGCTCAACATTGGCAGGATTTTATAAAGCAGGGACAAGGAAAGACAGCATTTACTGCCTTAAATTACTCCAACCCATCAAGACAACAAAGTCCACTAGTACCAAATTTGACATATGCTAGAGCTTATGGCAATGAAAAGATAATTGCATCATCTTTTGCCGAGAAATCTGATGCGTTATTCTCTCAACTGTTTCCGAAAATAACCTCACAAGTAACTATGTCTCCTCTCAATGTGCCACAGATTCCAGCACCCACTAGAGGTGATGCTAGTAGGGAATGGCCAGAGCTTAATGAAGAAGAGTTCCTTCGAGCAATCCCAACAAAGTCAACTGCACCAGGGTTGGACCAAATTGGATGGCAGATGCTGAAGTTTGCTATTAAAACCCTACCTAAATTTTTCTTCACAGCATATCATGCCTTGTTTCAAAGTGGTTACCATCCCTCGGAATGGAAAGAAGCCATTGGAATTATTATTCCCAAGAAAAATAAGAAAGACTATACTGCACCAAAGGCCTACAGACCCATCTCTTTACTACCTTGTATGTCAAAATTACTGGAGAAGATTTTTGCCAACAGACTTTCCTTTCTAGCCAACACATCAGATCATCTACTCGACCCAAGTCAAATGGGAGGACGTAAACAGAGATCTGCTATTGATGCTGCTTTGCTACTTCAAGCATTTGTTGAGGAAAATCATGCTAATAAAAGAATTACCAGTACAGTATTCCTTGATATCATGGGAGCTTTTGATAGACTTGATCCACACCAGCTTCTCAAGATCTTGGATAAACTAGGACTGCCACCTATCCTCATCACTTGGTGCAAGTCATTTTTGAACCAGCGCCAAATCCGACTCTCATTTAATGGACAATTAAGTAAATCTTATCAAGTGACAGGCACACCTCAGGGTAGTCCAATCTCGCCAATCTTATTTCTCATTTCTATCAGATTCCTTTTGCCAGAAATCAAGAGCATAAATTTTCTACAGCTATCTTATGTAGATGATATCTCTATCTCTACAGCATCAACTTCCATATCTAAGAATGCTAAATTCCTCGAAAAGTGTACTACCAATCTAATTCAAAAAGCTCAAGAACTGAAGATCATCTTTGAAGTTGAGAAATCAGAGCTCATACACTTTAACCGACAACGCAATCCTGATTCTGTTCCCATCTATGTTCTTGACACCATTTTGATACCCAAAGAGGTTGTAAGATGGCTTGGAATCTGGTTTGACCGGAAACTAAACTTCAAGGTACATGTTGAAAAGCGTATTCAACTTGGAAATGCTGTCTGGGAAAGGCTGAAGAATCTATCCAAGCCCTCCAGGGGAATGACTTTAAATAACCTGAGGCAACTTTATCTATCTTGTGTAACCTCAGTTATTGATTATGGGTCTATACTTTGGTTCAATCAAATTGGGTCTTCTACACCGACTTCAAAATATGACAAGCTACAAAACAGAGCATTGGTTACAATTACAGGAGCATTTCCACAAGCCACTAGAAAAGCTTTGGAGGTAGAAGCAGCTATACTCCCATCAAAAATACGTCATCTCAAACATGCCAGCCTTTATGCTCTCCGTATCCTCCGGCTCCAGAAGACCCATCTCATCCCCAAAAGCCTCTATAGCCAATATGAGGATGAGCTCAGTCTAACCAATGAGCAGGATCCAAGGATCTTAAAGGAAATAACTAACTACTCATCACAACTAGCCAGGTTTAGCAAGCTATTGACTAACCTAACAATTTATCATAGGTTGGAAGCCAGTGATAATAAATGGAACCCTCCCTGGTTAAGGTCATCTATAAAAGTCAATATTTCTACATCCCCCAAAGGAGAAGCAGTAACAGAACACAACCAACTACTCAATCAAATCCCAGCCTCTGCAACAAAGATTTATACTGATGGATCATTAACTAAAGGAAAGGGAAGCAGCATAGGATATGTGATCTATCCTCCAAATGCTGGACCTATCAAGTGTTTCTCGGCCAATCTTGGCCATGAGATGGGGATAATAGATGCGGAATCCTTCAGCATCTTAAAAGCCATCAGACATGCTAAGAAATTGTCAAGTTCAACAACAATTTATATCTTTTCTGACAGCCAAGCAGCACTTTTAAAGATAAAAAATGGCTCCAATTTATTCTCTCACCATATCCGCAAAAATGGAATTGGTAAAAATATCATACTTTCATGGTGTCCAGGACATATGGAAATTGAAGGAAAATATGCTGGCTGACACTCTAGCAAAGAGAGCTTCAAGTCAGCATGCAACTAAGCATTATCAGTATACCTCTTATAGCTTCCTCAAAGCAAAAAGAAGGTGCTGAGAAGGAATAAGTTCACATCACATGCATTTCTGAAACAAAAGGCAAAGGAGCTTGTACTGAAAGCCTGGGCTGAAGATTGGAAATCTGAGCTTTTTAGGGAAGAAGAGGGAAGAAAGAGCTGTGGTTTAGGAAAATTCTACAGGATACAAGCCCAATTATCCACACCAAATTTCACAACAAAACCAATCAATTTTTAAGGATATAGTAGACTTATAGAATCCTCATATTTCCAAGCAAGAATTGGTATTGGAAATGTGAGGGCATACTTATTCAAGATTGGCAAGACCAAAGATGAAAGCTGCAATTTTTGCTTGAAGCAAAAGCAGACAATGCAACACTTGATACTACAATGTCAAATGTTTAAAAAACAAAGAAAAGAAAGTTTTCAAAATTTAGAGCCACTAACATTACCAATAATATTCCGAACTAAAAGAGGACAACAAGCATTGCTTGAATATTTGAAAACTTCAAGGTTTATATTTTTACACAAAGGAGAATAATTAGGACAGAATTGTTGTGATCCTAGTCTGCGCAAGGGAGCAAGGGCTTCATAGGCAAGACTTGATGATAAAACAACATGACTTTATTCATGTAAGCTCATATTAATGCATGACTCAAATGTGAGCCGTGCTAATTATCAGGAGCTCAAGGATCAAACAATGTCAATACGCATTACATGAGTACATTAGACAATCAGTGGGCATGGCTGTAGAGTAAATCATACATGTATATTATCAGGTCCATTTAACTCTTAGGTAGACTATGCGTTCATCTTTAGATATCCATTTCATACTCAGATAGTCTAAATACATTCGCCCACCACCAAGAAGATCATTCCACATTCTTCTTCACACATACTTTCCTACCACCATACTTATCCATCTGACCTCGTAATTATAACAAGAATGAAATAGAAATAAGGCAGTAAGACAGAGGAGGGGAGTTCATTTTGATACCGGTATTAGGGATATATAAATGTAAAATAAATTGTCATAGCTTAATAGCTGAATACAATATGATATACACTGGCATCAACAATCAGAAAACGCCATTTCATCAACAACTCCTGCCAGTTACTACATACACTAATATCAATTCAATATTCAGTTTCGCCTTTCCAGCAGCTTCCCATTGATATAAATTTCGACATTGTCATCCACCAATTACGACATTTTTCGATGAAAAGCTGATAGAACTGCCACAATACTATCAAAAATCGCCATTTCATCTATAACTTTTGCCCACCATCAGCTACGCCCCTATAAACTCGATTTTCGTTTTCGCCAAATTTGCAGCATCCTATCCATATAATTTCCGACATTTACAGCCTCCTCTACCAATATCTTTTGCCAAAAACCCGACATTTCTGCCATCTTGGAAAATTTTTCGCATCAGCCTTAAAATCCAGGCAAGAAATTGACAGCATAAAAATCATAAAAATCATAAAAAACATTAAAAACATAGAAAATATTAATTAAGTTAATTTTATAATTATAAACATAAAATTGGAAAAAAAAAATAACCTGGGGCAATATTCATCATGTCTAAAAAACCTCAACCACCTGATTCACCCTCAGAGCCCATCATTGAAACATTCTGCTCCTCACCACTTCTTCCAGAATTAATCAACTTGACCAATCAGCCTAGACTTGCTGATTCAAGGTGGAATTTGGACCAAACCAAGACTAATTTTTCAGATTTCAGTAGTGATCCACTTACTGGGACTGAATTTTTATCAGGAATAACCACAAATAAACAAAACCACCAACTTAGCAAAAAAAGGACGTCCAGTGCTCTAACTGATCCACATTACCATCCTTCAAAGTACACAAGAGTTGGTTCTAAAGCTGGGACATATCCATCAATCATAAAGGTCAAAACCTCTATGGGCAATATCTTGGAAGCTAGAGATCTTTTGGTTGAGGCCTACAAACTTACTAAAGATAGAGCTGAGCAAACTAATCTCTTAGACCTTGTGGAAGTATTTCGCAAGTTTACTGAGAAAGGACATCTAGGGCCACTGACAACAGCGGTTCTTAACCATCAATCATTAGCTCTACCTCAGCCACAAACCCAGCAACAAACCCAATCTCAACCTATGGCCATCACTACAGAAAGTTCAATACAAACACCAACCACCTTGAAACCAAAAGCTATCCCAGCTTCAAATGAACAGCCAACCTATGCTGAGAAATTGAAGGCCTCCCTTTCTCCCTCAACATCCCGAGCCAGACCAGAAGCTGTCTCAACCCTAGATACCAATCAGCAACCTATCACCAATAGCAAGAATAATGCTCAGGCAGCACCTGTTCCCTTCAGTCAGAACCTAGACAAAATTATCACACTTGTAACTGTCAGAGGTAGTTCATTACCACGATATCAAGCAACAGAAATTCGGGACAAGCTGAACAGGATTCTGGGAAGAAGAGCCATTGCTCGAGTACACACTTCACCACACCACAACTTGGTACTAACCTGCCTTGAAGCAACTGCAGATGAGATACTGGAGAGGCTCACACAATAGAAGCCAGTTTTCGAAGGATGGCCAATTGCAGAGGTCCAGAGGGTCAATAACTGGCCCAAGCTTGTTGTACATGGCGTCCCATTATGCATACCAATAACAAGCTTCAAGGAGGAAGCTGAAGACTACAACCCTGGCCTGCAAATCCAAGGAGCACCAAGATGGCTTCTGAGAGAGCAAAAGAAAGCTCATTCATCTGTGGTCTTCACAGTCAAAAGCCAAGAAGAAAGACAACTACTAAACAAAACAGGAATTATAATTGGAGGCATGCTACTCCGGGTGGTCAACTACCAGTCCACAACTCATAAAACACAGTGCAGGACCTGCCTCAAGTTTGGACACCATGCATCAGTCTGCCGCAGCCAACCAGTATGTGCCATCTGTCGAAGCTCACATGCCACTGATAACCACCACTGTGCAACACGTCAATCGTCTCATGGCTGTACCCACTTTGCAGTCAAATGTGTCAACTGCCATTCACCTTCCCACAATGCCCTTCAGAAGCATAGCTGTGAGGTTTTCAAAGTACTAACATGTTAGGACAACTGAAAATTGCTCAACACAACACTGCTAGGGGTAGGGAGATACTCCATTCCTTCTTTGAAGTTGCTTTAAAGGAGAAGGCCACATTACTGTTTGTTCAAGAGCCATATTTGGTACAAGATCAATCATCACATTCATTTATTCCAATTTCACAACCATCTTTTATTCCTATACTTCCAGAAATTCAATGCTTCATCCGGCCCAGGGTTCTAATCTACGTTCAACAGGGGTGTCCATTCCAGCTTACACCAAGGTATGACCTTGCAACAGACCCTGATTTCCAGATCCTCGAAGTATCACATCCCCAGGAAAGCTTCCTCATAATTCATATCTATAATGAGCAATCCAGGGATCAACATGAGCATCGAAATACAGTGCAACGCTTTCTCAATCTTCAACTACCAGCCAACCAACCATTTCTTCTGCTTGGGGACTTTAATTTACATCACCCTAGCTGGAATCCATTGGTGCAACAGCCTTCCATACAAGCAGAACAATTTGCTAACTACCTGGATCAAATAAATGCACATCAATTGATGGATCCATATGTCATTGAAGAGCTAGGGGGAACATTCCATCGGCCAAATACTGTGAATACTTCAGTCATTGATCTAGCATTTGTATCAGGATTCAATCATTTAAGTTGGCAGGACTGGAAATATGCAGATAGCACAGGCTCTGATCATGAAGCTATCATCTTCCAAGCTGAGGCTCTTGCACCCCTGAATCAATCCAACTTGACTACAAATTTACTCCCAGCAAGATATAACTTGAATAAAGCAGACTGGGATTCATTTAACAATTACCTGCTTAGAAACCAGGACTATATCAACCAACTGCTGGACACATCTATAGCATTAGCAGACAGTGACTCTGTTGCAGGTATTCTTCAGGATATGGTTCAAGGAGCAGCTGATTGTTCTATCCCTCAGTCAAGGCCATGCAGCAGATCAAAATCATGGTGGACTGAATATCTAACAAATTTAAGGCACAGTTACCATCAGCATAGACGAAGGGCAAAGCTTTTTTCAGCCCAAGCAGTGCAAGAGGAAGCCAAAATTGTGAGGAATACTTACTTCAAAGCCATCAGCAATGCAAAAGCCAGCCATTGGGAACAATTTTTAAACTCTGCCAAAGAGAAGATGATATTTAAAGCATATAACTACACTAAAACATCCAATCAGCCTCGCCATTTTATCCCAGCCCTTCAATGCCAAAGAAATAATCCACTAACTAATGAGACTGAGTCTGGAGTAGCAATATCTTTCAAGGACAAGTGTCAAGCCCTTGTGCAAGGTTTATTCACAAAAAGCTGTTTAAGCCCTACTGATGATGGGTTAACAGCAATATTAGACTGCAACACTGCATCAGCTTCCTCACTACTTGACAGATCTTGCTCTGATAGACAAAATTGGGATTGGCCAGAGCTAACTATTGGAGAAATAAAAGCAGCAATACCTAACAAGAAGACAGCCCCAGGAATAGACCAGCTAGATTGGACAATTATCAAAGCTGCTATGGAGTGTTTCCCAACAACATTTTTCAAGGCATACAACTATCTATTCAATAGTGGTCAACATCCAAGCAGATGGAAGCAAGCAATTGGAATCATTCTACCCAAACAGAATAAAAAGGACTACTCAGAGCCGAGGGCATACCGCCCAATTTCCTTGCTTCCATGTCTTTCCAAACTGTTGGAAAGAATCTATGCCAACAGACTATCTTTTCTTGGCAACACATACACTAATCTTTTCCACAACAGTCAAATGGGAGGACGGAAGCAGCGTAGTGCTATAGATGCTGCAATCCTGCTTCAACATTTTATTGAATCAAATACCAAGAGAGGAAGAATAGTCAGCACAGTGTTTTTAGACATCCTCGGAGCTTTTGACAGACTTGAGCCAGCAAAGCTTATCCAAGTCATGGGTCAGCTGGAGTTACCAAAACAGCTTATTAAGTGGGTTGGTTCTTTCCTTACTAACAGGACTATCAGGCTGCTTTTCAATGGGGAGCTGAGTGAAGAATTTGCTGTTTCTGGAACACCTCAAGGAAGCCCTATCTCACCTATACTATTTCTCCTTTCAATAAGGTTCCTACATGCAAATAATCACACTAATAACACACTCCAGCTCTCATATATTGATGATTTATCAATTTCTTGTGCTTCAACCTCAGTTAGCAAAAATATAAGGGAGCTGGAAGTCCAACTCTACACCATCTTTTCAACAGCCAAGTCAATCTCAGTTACTTTTGAGAAGGATAAATCGGAACATATACACTTTGGTAATAAGCGCTTACCAATCCTGACATCATTAAAAGTAGATCAGATATCACTACATCCAAAGGAGATAGTCAGATGGCTTGGTATTTGGTTTGATCAAAAACTAACCTTCAAGACTCATGTGGACAAGCGGCTTCAACTAGCCAATGGAGCTCTTCAGAGGATCATAAGGCTAGCTTCTCCATCCAAAGGACTCAAATTCAATGCTTTGAGGCAGTTGTATTTATCCTGTGTCACATCTGTGCTTGACTATGGGTCTGTGATGTGGTCTGGAAGATATGGTAAACAACAACTCACCAATAAATACCAAAAGCTCCAAAATAGGGCTGTCAGATTCATTACTGGTACATATCCAAGCAGCCCTGCACAAGCTCTGCAGGTGGAAGCAGCAATATTACCATAAACAGTGAGGCATTTGAAGCTAGAGAATAACTATGCACTTAGAATACTAGGGCTCCAAACTAATCATCCAATACTAGAAGTACTAACTTAGGCCTTGCAGAATGAATTAGACACCAATCATCTTCAAGCAACAGGTGATATTGGAATGTTTAGTCTTGTTGACCAGTGTCCATCTAGGCTTTTTCAACTGGCCAAACATCTGAAACAACTGGGCAAATGTGGCAGTATGGAGCAGTCTAGACAAAACTGGGTTCCACCTTGGCTAACCACCAGTATCAAAACAACTATCTCTCAGAAGCCCAAACATCTGGCTCGAACAGAGCATCTGAATCTTCTGGCCAAATTATCACTTGAGGACTGTCTAGTATACACAGATGGATCACTGTCCCCAGGAGGAAGTAGCAGCATTGGCTTTATTATCTATCTCCCTGTCACAAGGCAGATCAAATGCTACTCATTCAACCTTGGTAACAGAATGGGCATCACTGATACAGAAACATATTGCATCCTGAAGGCCATCCAAACTGTCAAGAAACTAAATATTTCTGGAGATATCTTCATCTTCTCTGACAGCCAAGCTTCACTATCTCGGATCCAAAATAAACCAACCAAAATCTGTCATCAAATAAGAAGCTCTGCAAAACACCTAAGCCTACATTTTCATTGGTGCCCTGGACACATGGGTATAGAGGGAAATGAATTGGCAGATAGACTAGCCAAAGCTGGGGAAAAAATACCTGCTATGAGGAAAGACAAATACACTACACTATCCTTCTTAAGAGAAAGAACGAGGCAACAGATATGTTGAAAATAATCACTCAAGTGCCATTGAGTTGGGTAGGAAGACAAGTAGGCCAAACAGATAGGTCACATGATTTAGCTTAGACTAAGTGCACAGACCACCTATTCATGTATATAAGCCAGCCATTTCCCACTTAGATAAATTATCATCATTTTATCAATACAACAACACTTCTTGTTTTTCGCAAGTCACGACACTGGACAAAGCGCCTTTTCATCAACAACTTCCGCCAACTATCAGCTACGACAATATAAACTTGATATTCAATTTCGCATCGTCGACAGCTTTCGATTGATTCAGTTGTCGATATCTAAGACCCAATATTGCGACATTTTTCGACAAAATCCCGATTTTCGACCCTCTAGACCAAATAGCCACACCATTTTATCCATTACATCCGCCCACCATCAAATACGGCTCTAAAAATTCGATTTTCGTTTTTGCATCATCTTTAGCTCTCCATTGATATACTTATCGGCCCACACATCTTCATATTACAATATATTTCGACCAAAACGCCATTTTCGACCCTCTGGACGAAAAATTTTCACCCCTGCCTTGCCAAGGCTTGACGCGCATCACGCGACGCGTTCAGGACGCGTGATCAGGTGATTAAACACAAGGTCACGTGATTTTAATTTTACATCTTGTTTCTTTTTTTTTTTTTTTTTTTTTTTTAATTTTATTTATTTTTTATCAGAAAATAAAATAATACAAAATTGAAAAAAAAACTTAATAATAAAAAATATATATTAAAAGTTACAACAAAAAATATATCATTAAATATAAAGAAAAAAATAGAATCCAACATTCAATATTTATTTTTAATAAAATTCAAAAATATATATTCTATTAAGATATTTAATCCAAATATAATTTTCTAAAATTACACCCTGTTTTGGTGAAAGATATTGCAAATTATGGTCTCTAAATCTTTAGCCTCAAGTGAGGGGCCTCCTTCATCTCCTCCAACTAAAGCAACATTCAATTTTAAAAATGTTTCAAGGATTTCAGACTCTATTTGGAGCATTAAATTACCAAATATCAAAAACAAAGTTCAATCAAAGCCTATAAGTTCCAAATCAACTTCCTTGAATGGTCCATTCAGTAGTGACCCAATTACTGCAAAAGATCTGGAACCAATGACCACAGTTTCAACCTTAATGCCAATAAAGCAGAGAAAGAGAAAAAGCCAAGAATCAAGTCAATCAGCTGTCCATCATACCAAAGTTATGAGAATTGCTGAGCCAATGATTACTAGGCAAGATACATATTTATCTTCCATCCAGAAAGCAAGGGATATACTCATCTCAGCTTACAATTTGACTAAAAATAAAGAAGAACAAGATGCTCTGCTAGATCTAGTCGAGGTTTTCCGAGACTTCACTGAAACTGGACGCATACAAATTAAACAGAACAACAATAAAATAGCCACTACCATCAACCCAATCACACCAGATCAACCATCAACTAGAACCACCCCAACAGTCCCATCATATGCTGAGATTGTAAAGAATATGGCAGCAGTGGCACCAACAACTATCCAGACAAGGTCAAGCAGTGGGATGAAGTTGTTGGGAAAAAGCTCACAGGAAGCTAATTTTGAGAGGGTACACAATGAAACCAATGCTAATATAGTTGCTTCAAGTACTTCCACAAAGGAAATGCTTATAACAACAAGTGCAGAAAACCTAATAACAGCACAATTTCCAACCCACAATGTAATAACTTTGGTGACAAAGTCAGGAGCAACCCTTCCTACCTACCAACCTTTCTCTATCAGAGAGAGCATCAATAAAATTCTAGGAAAGAGAGCTATTTCTCGAGTTCACACCTCCATCAAGGGGAACATTGTCCTGACCTGTATGGAGGCTTCAACTGGCCAATGGAGCTCTTCAGAGGATCATAAGGCTAGCTTCTCCATCCAAAGGACTCAAATTCAATGCTTTGAGGCAGTTGTATTTATCCTGTGTCACATCTGTGCTTGACTATGGGTCTGTGATGTGGTCTGGAAGATATGGTAAACAACAACTCACCAATAAATACCAAAAGCTCCAAAATAGGGCTGTCAGATTCATTACTGGTGCATATCCAAGCAGCCCTGCACAAGCTCTGCAGGTGGAAGCAGCAATATTACCAACAACAGTGAGGCATTTGAAGCTAGAGAATAACTATGCACTTAGAATAGAATAGAATAGAATAGAATTTAATTTACGTCCCTACTGAGTCTATGACTATGAAGGACTACTAAAACCATACAAAACCCCACCAAATTTCATTTGCTTTTAATTGTACTTCATTTTCAATATTTTCCAATGGACATTGAGGGTTTTACCCTAATATTAATAGTCTCTGTATTCCTACTCTTCCTTCACTTCAAATCTAATGCATCTACTTATGCCATGTCTCGACCATCCACCCTCTCCAAATACCACCTTCTTGTTGATATATTTGTTTTCTTTATATAATCAAGGGTTTTATCAATCCCAATCTTTGTGCTCATTAAAAGCTTAAGACTGGGTTGGTTTCCATTCAAGCTCCTTTTAAGTTCAATCCTTTCATGCCTATAGTTACTACAGCTTAGCAGAAGATGCTCAGGTGTTTCTCGTTTCCCACATGTACACCTATCACTGCCTCTTTGCCCTCGCTTGTATAGATAGGAGCTGTTATAACCATGACCAGTTTTAAGCTGAAAGAAAGCACTGGCCACTTTCCTTTCTACTCCTGATGGTAGACTAATTTTATTGTTGATTTTCCAACCGAATAACTTTCTATATGTCAGTGGATTTTGTTGCTTTTTTTGGTCATTATTTTGGAGATATTCAGCCATTGATGCTGGAAGGTCTTTTGAATTAAGTGTCTAACCATAGACAGACTAGTTTTATTGTTTTCTGTGGAAATTTTCGATGCTTCTTTGGCCAGTTTATCTGCAACTTCATTACCTGGAATTCCTGAGTGGCCTGGTATCCAGTGGAGCTGAATTGAAGAAAGTTTACTATTGATGATTTGTCCAGCTTCTATTGCCCTAAGCTGACAAGCCTGTCCAGGATTATCAGAGGGTGTCTGTAGTCTGTGAAGGGCTGCTTGGTTATCACTAAAGATATGGAAGCTCAATCCTGGCTGGGAATGCCTACTTGCATACTCCATACCTAGGGTGATTGCTTCCAGTTCTCCATTGTAGACCATGGCCTCTGGTCCGATGTTAGTTTGATGGTGATGTTGAATACTGCTGCAACTCCCAGTAGCTGCAAAGCTGACTCCAACACCAGTGCTATCTGCCATATATGAGGCATCTGTGTAAATGAATGTAGTAGAGGACCAGTCAGTTTGTTGAAGCAAAGATTGATGTATATCTGCTGCTTCATCCTTAGGGATCCTTTCAATTTTGACTGTATAAGGGAGGCCTGCCTCCATGGTTTGAAATGAAATTGTTTGATTTGCTCCAAGGTGTCAAATTCCACTAGGTTTTCAATTGATTTCTTGATCCTACCAATCTGTGTCAACTTTAGTAGCTCAATCTTGTTATTTGCTGCCAAATTGACTGGATGAAATTGAGATAGTTTGGTTAAGCGGAATGCATACTGCCTCATGTTTTTACAGAGCCTAACCCTTGGTGGTGCAAGAGCAGCTTCCACCTCCATGGGCAGAATTGGGGCTGTCTTGAATACCCCCAGTATCTTTCTTAAGGCCAGGTTCTGTATTTTCTGGAGAGATTTTGCTACATATTCTTGACCCTTCCACCAGATGACAGATCCATAATCTGCTATGCTGGTGACACAGGCAAGGTAGATTTGTCGAAGAGCAGCTGGTGACAGGCCCCTCTCTGTGTTGGCAAGTCTTGCCATCCTGTAGAATGATTGTACAGCCTGAGATGATCTGACCTGGACATGTTTCTTGAATGTCAATCCAGGGTCAAACCAGATGCCAAGCCATTGCACTGATTCCACAGGTTTAACAATATTGCCATTAGTTAATTTTATTGCAAAGTTTCCTGCATTTTTCTTTCTTGTGAAATGCATCAGTTCTGTCTTTGAAAGATCAAACTGGACTGCATTCTTGGTACCCAGCTCAAAGATCTGGGCTGCTTCCCTCTCAAGGATTTTGATGTTTTTCTTCAGGCTGGTTGAGGCTGTTGTCAAAGTGATGTCATCCATGTAGGAGATAACTTTGACAGCATTTCTCCTGAATAATCCCTGAATATAGATAAGGAATAAAATTGGTGATACAGGACTCCCCTGAGGAATACCTGTATTTATCTCACTAAATTCCTCTTTTTCTCCATCAAATGACAGCTGTAGGCTTCGTCCCTCTAAGAAGGAACCGACCCAAGCTATAAGATTGATTGGTAATTTGAGCTTCTGCAGTATTTGCAGGAGTTGATTGCGTGCAACATGATCAAATGCCCCCTTTACATCCAAGAAGAGGGTTGATGTGACCTTGTTGAGTTGTTTATTAATTTCTACCTCATTGGTAAGAAGTAGTGCTGCATCTATGGCCGACTTCTTCAGCCGACCCCCAATCTGAGAAGGATCCAGCAAGTCTGATGTCTCTGCCAGATACCCTAGCCTCCTGGCCAATATTCTCTCCATGACCTTGCCAAGGCAATTGAGAAGAGAGATGACCCTGTATGCTTTGGGCTGGGAGTAGTCTGGTTTTGATTGCTTTTTAAGTATGATCCCAGTTGCCTGCTTCCAACATTGAGGATGATATCCCACCTTGAAAAGACTGGAATAAAGCTGGAAGAAGACATTTGGGATAGCTTGATAGGCTTTGACTATTATTTGATGATTTATACCATCTGGTCCAGGGGTAGTTCCTTTGATGTTTGTTGAGCAAGCTCTTTCTAGCTCTGACCATTCCAATGTGGGCCAAGTCCAACTACCTGGCTGGTAAGTATTCCATTCCACTTCATCAGCATGGGGAGGAGATGGGAAAAGTGCATTTCGAAAGGCCTTGCACTTTCCCTCAAAAGACTCCTGTAACTGGTTGTCTGCTGACCTGATGGATTGAATACTGCTGTTTTGTCTATCCTTGGTGTAGGACATGGCCTTGAAAATGGATTGGGCATCCTCTTTTTCAAGGAATTTATTCCAATGATCCTGCTTGGCTATTTTGATTGCTGAGAAATATTTGTTCCTGCTTTCTAAATATGCATTTTTGATATTGAGATCATCTTTATTGAATTTCAGCATCTTATGGTTTCTAGTCATTTCTTTTCTCATCAACTTCAGGTCCTTATTCCACCATGGCTTTGATGTATGATGAAATGATATCATTGGCATACATGCTCTTGCAGCCTTGGTGATACAGTTGGTGAGTTCACTTGCTGCTTGGTCTAACTGATCAAAAGTCAAATGTGAGCCTGTCCTTAGGTATTCAATTCCATCAGATTCAATGAGGGGACCAATGTCATCAAGTGCCAGGAGAACAGTGTTGTTATGTGTTATATCTTGCAAGATTTTGGCAAATTTATCCCAGTCTGCTTGGTTAATATTAAGCCTTGGTTGACATTGACTTCTGGGCTGGAGATTGAAAGAGACTCCAGGGTGAATAGGATCCCATAATGATCAGATCCAATATCACCCATGATTTGCCAGTCCTTGATTCTACTTGCAACATTTGGTGATGCAAAAGTCAGATCAATCACTGTTGCTTTTTCCATATGCTTCCTGAAGAATGTACCCTCACCAGGATTATTGATTAGCTCCACATCTTGTGCCTCACACCATTCAACCAATTTCTCTGAGGGACCAGTTGGAATTGACTCTGGCTCCCACAGGGGATGGTGAAGGTTAAAGTCCCCAAGAAGGATGGATTTAGGGCCGGGTTGCTGATTGTACAGGTGAGCTTCAATGGTTTTACCCCTCTGACCTGCCTGATCATCTTGGTTATAAATGTTAATAATTTTTATACTGCCTACTCCATCAGTCATTTCTAGGACCTGGATGTCTGGATCCTGTGGTGACTGCTTAGCAAGCTTAATTTTGTTCCCAAGTCTCCTAGCAACATAGACCATTGTCCTTGGTCTAAATTGAGTCGAAAACTTGGGAAATATCTGTTCAAATCCACTGTGGTAGACGGATCTGGTGTTAGTGTAGTCCTGGCTCCTAGGCTGTCTGGGTATCAGCCATGGCTCCTGGACTGCTATGATATCAATTTTGAGCTCCACAGCCAGCTGTAGAGCATTTTCAGTTGCATATTGGTTTTTATTCAGGTTGATTTGAAGGACGCGCATATCAGGTGTGTCTGACATTACAATTCCTCCTGATCAAGTTTATTTTTGGCTGCAAGATAAACCTCGCAGGATTTGGAGTTGGCCTGATGAGAGCCTGAACAATTGGCGCATTTTGGGGCTAGATGTGAGCAGCTAAGTCCCCTTGTCCTGCAGACACTACAATAGTGTTGCTGAGTGCTATGATTTTCTCCACATAGACCACAGACTGCTGATTTTCTGCAATAGCTGTCAAGGTGACCAAAGCTTTGGCATTTGTTACACTGGGTTGATGGAGCCACACTGTAAAATTTTTCAACTCTGACACTGATTCCAGCAATATAGAGTCGATTTCTGATTGCTCTGTTGGCCTCCTCTTCAGTTGCAAAGGCTATTGCCACTGATCCAGCCCGTTTGATAGTCCTATTCTCTCTGCTTGATAGCCAGTACGGTGTTCCAATTGGTTTGAGACCCTTGTTGAAGGTCAAGATCTCATCTTTGACCAACTCCATACCCTCTGGATTGTCAAAGTCTAGTAGTGGAATCCCATGAGCAACAACCTTGTGCCATGGTTTGTCAATCTGTGCAAAAGTAAATGGAACTAGATGTTCCCAAAGTTCCCTTTTCTCCAGAAGGAATTCTGCTGTGTAGTCTTCTGTTGTGGTTATGGATAAATTCTTGGCTGATGTAGTGCTCACCATGTTCACTACTGGGCCCTTGATTCCCCTATCAGCAAGTGCTTTGTTAAGGCTATTTCTTGCAGCCAGGGGTGAGATTACTGGTGGAGAGTTTGGAGCTTGGACAAGTATCAATCTCCTAACCTTTTTTTCCTTGGGTTGATTTTGGCTTTGTGGTTGAGTGGTATTTACCTTCTTTTTTCCCCCTACAACTGTCCATTCTTGAGGCTTTGCTTGATATGATTCTCCATTGTTTGCAAGGATCTTGGCAAAGCTCATGGGCTGGGCAGGTTTTGATTGGGCAACTGTGTTTGATACAGAGGGCTTAGATGGTACTGGCTGGACAATGGTGGTTTGTAGATCTCTTGTTTTATTTTCAATTTTTCTGGTGGCTTGTTCCAAGTTGGCTATCTGAGAGGTGATAATTGCTGAGGCTTTGGATAGTTGCCCCTTTTCTGTAAATTCCCTGAAAATTTCAGGAGATCCAACAATTTGTCTTGCTCATTTCGATTTGTTGTAAGGCTGTATGCCTGGATGATGTTGTCCCTTGCTGCTAGAAGTGCATCTTGGGGGGACTTAAATGATGATTTTTGACTATCTGCACATACAAATTGGATTTTTCGATGAAGCTCAGAGTGCTGGTTGAGGCTGCAGCCTCGTTTTCGAGAGTCCCCAGCCAAGTGGGTCCCTGAAAATTTTTTCCCATCATGAGATGGGCCAGCAATTGGATCACTGGAGAAGTCCATGAAAACATCATCAATTGATGAATTAAAGGCAGGAGCAGGGTTAATGACAGGAGGAGGAGCTGGAAGATCACTCCAAATTGATGATTTAAGGGTTGGTTGTTGAGATTTTGATGCTGGTGGGCTGGATGGTGGAGGGCTGGATGGTGGATTCTTTGATGGGGGGGCCCCAGAAATCGGCTTTTTTGACATTATCAGCTCGACCAGTGGGTCAAATTGGCTGAAAGATATCTTAATCGATAGCGCTAGATGTAATGAATCGTAAACAATTGTTGGTTTGATGATAGCTCTCTGTCGCAAAAAGTTATGGACAAAATAGTCAATTTGGAAAATTTGATGTTCCTGATGAAAACTATGCACTTAGAATACTAGGGCTCCAAACTAATCATCCAATACTAGAAGTACTAACTCAGGCCTTGCAGGATGAATTAGACACCAATCATCCTCAAACAACAGGTGATATTGGAATGTTTAGTCTTGTTGACCAGTGTCCATCTAGGCTTTTTCAACTGGCCAAACATCTGAAACAACTGGGCAAATTTGGAAGTATGGAGCAGTCTAGACAAAACTGGGTTCCACCTTGGCTAACCACCAGTATCAAAACAACTATCTCTCAGAAGCCCAAACATCTGGCTCGAACAGAGCATCTGAATCTTCTGGCCAAATTATCTCTTGAGGACTGTCTAGTATACACAGATGGATCACTGTCCCCAGGAGGAAGCAGCAGCATTGGCTTTATTATCTATCTCCCTGTCACAAGGCAGATCAAATGCTACTCATTCAACCTTGGTAACAGAATGGGCATCACTGATACAGAAACATATTGCATCCTGAAGGCCATCCAAACTGTCAAGAAACTAAATATTTCTGGAGATATCTTCATCTTCTCTGACAGCCAAGCTTCACTATCTCGGATCCAAAATAAACCAACCAAAATCTGTCATCAAATACGAAACTCTGCAAAACACCTAAGCCTACATTTTCATTGGTGCCCTGGACACATGGGTATAGAGGGAAATGAATTGGCAGATAGACTAGCCAAAGCTGGGGAGAAAATACCTGCTATGAGGAAAGACAAATATACCACACTATCCTTCTTAAGAGAAAGAATGAGGCAACAGATAGTCATCTCTTGGAAACAAAGATGGCAATCAGAGCTATTTCGAGAAGAAGAGGGCAGAAAGGCCAAAGGACTTGGAAAGTATTACCGGATATTTGCACTAAAAGATACTCCAGATTTCAAGCTCAAACCCTACAACTATAACAAATACAGCAGAAGGACTCAGGTTGAATACTTCCAGGCAAGGACTGGTATTGGAAATACTTTGGCTTATCTCAAAAAAATTGGAAAAATCAGAAAGTGATTTGTGTGACTACTGTGGGGAAGTGAGACAGACAGTGCCACATCTCATTCTTCATTGTAAAAAATTTAAAGTTGAGAGAGGAAAACATTTTGCAGGAGTAACACCACTAAGACTATCACTAATTTTTGGAACACACATTGGGAAAACAGCTCTACTTTGCTTTCTTGATTCAACCAAATGCCTTAGGGCATGCAGAAGATGAAACAGAGCAAAAATAAAAACTACTTGAGAAAAATAACATGGAGGATTTCTTTAGATATATTTTGTATGCTAGAACTGTGTCATAGCTATATAGCTGAATACACTATGAATTAAAAAAAAAAAAAAAAAAAAAAAAAAAAAGACCTGTATGGAATCTTCACCTTCAGAATTATTACTTGATCAAGAAAAATGGGAGACAGTCTTTGCAGGATGGCCTATTCAAAAAGTACAAAAAATTACACACTGGCCAAAATTGGTGGTACATGGAGTACCTACTTGCATCCACTTGATGCTCTAAATGAAGAAATTGAAATATACAACCAAGGAATACAAACACAAGGTGAGCCAAGGTGGCTTACCAGATCTCACAAACAGTCATCAAAGGCTTCTATTACCTTCTCTGTAACAAGTGAGGAGGAAAAAAGTCAGCTTTTGGAATCTGGTGTCATGATTGGTGGTCTCTACTTGAAGGCAGTCAACTACCAACAAGCCACCCACAAAACACAATGTCGCAATTGCCTTGCATATGGACATCACCAATCACTTTGCAACAAGCCCCCAGTCTGTGCATTCTGCTCAGGAGCACACTTGAGCTCAGTCCACTGCTGCAATACATGCAAATCCAATGAAAGCTGTGTCCATCATGCAGTTCAATGCGCCAATTGTAAGTCAAACACCCACTTGGCATTTCAAAAACAAGACTGTGACTACTTCAAAGCATTGTCATGTTGAGCCACATCCATTTCAGCCAGCATAACACTGCAAGGGGTCGTGAGATCTTGCAGTCCCTCTTTGATGTTTCCATCAAAGGGGAATCCTATTAACCTGGTAAAATTATATTCAAGAATATTGTATCTGAATTATATTTTGGAAGGATGATGGAGATTGAACAAAGGTAGAAGTCTGATGGAATTATAAGATTGTGGTATTGAAGTATGTTGACTACAAGTTGATGTTCCATGGTAGGATAGCAATCAGATTATATACAACTTTG
>OENG01000152.1:0-49487 GCA_900239735.1 Blumeria hordei DH14 | reverse complement strand
ATTCCTCACCCTACAGTTTTCTCTGGTTTAAGAAAGATTTCTTCACTTGGAAAGAAGCAATGCTCATGAAACTTAATGCAAATGCCGACCATTTCCCTTCTGAACAATCTAAAATGGTTTATGTCTACTCACGACTCAGCCCTGATTGTCAAGCTCATATACATAGCTGGATAAAAGATGGAGTAATTTTGTTTTCTTCTTGTGCCAGTAATGATGGAGACCTTGTCCAAGATTTTGACGATCCTAATTGAATTCGGAATGCCAAATCAAGATTATCTCAAACAAACAACAAAATAAGTCTTTTGCTTCTTGGATGTTGAGATTCGCCGCGATGCCGCTATTGCTGGGTACGCAAGCTATGAATATAATCACTAAAAGATCTTGTCCTCCATAATATGAATTTAGAACTTAAGAAAGCATTAATTTACGAAAAAAACATTGACTATTGTGGTTATGAGCTTAGGTTAGTGTCACTATGCATGCTGACCTTGTACGAGTATATAGATTGATGAGTTCAGTTGTGGTTGAAGGTGTATCTGAGGTTCACTGTATTTTAATTGTTCTTTTCTAATTATGTGCGAGCACTCGCTACTTATACTCATGTGCGGCCGCTAGTCGGCTCCTGACCACATGAGCTTTCTCCTGCAGATATCCCAAACGATAACAGGAACTACACGAACAGCGTAAACATCTAATCACGTTATGTACATGCAAGTATCCTAGCTGTATAACATGCCCATCACAACACTCCCCTTGTTGGTAACGACTCTTAAATGATGTGTATTGTTTAGGGTATTTGTTAGATTGCAGCAGAGGGTTACTGTATTGGGACCGGTGACTTAACCTTTGTGAGACTGTCAGCTAGTTGTCTTGATGTAGGTATATATACAGGCTTCATGTATCCTTTGTCGTATTGTTCTCTGCAGTAGTAATTTCGAAGGGCGATATGCTTAGATCGTTTATGGTTGTCATGATTCTTAATTAAAGATATTGCCGATTGGTTATCTATGTAAAGCTTCGTGCACTCAGAACCATCAATGCGATCACTAATGCCCAGCTCTTCAAGTAGAGATCTTATCCACTGGAGCTCACGGCAGGTTTCAGTGGCTGCTAAGTACTCAGCTTCTGTTGTTGAGAGAACTACTTCCCTCTGCAACTTCGAGCGCCAGCTTACTGGGCCGTTTACGAGCGTGATAAGCGAACCTGACGTTGAACGACTACCAGAAGTTTCAGCTGCAAAGTCTGCATCTGTATATGCTTCAAGTTGTGGTTTCGATCTTGTTCTAGTATATGTAAGGCCTCGATCGGGATCTTTTGCAATATACCTTATCACGCGACGCGCGGCTTGATAATGCTCTGGATGATGGGTTTGTTAGAAAACGTGCAAGGTGGTTGACTGCAAACGCAATGTCTGGGCGTGTGTTGTTTGCTAGAAACTGCAGACCGCCGACAATTGAGTTGTATTCCGTCTTTTGATGCTCTTCGCACGTTGTTTCATTAGGACCCATGAGGCGTTCGAGTGCAGAGGATGCTGGTTTACAATCTGATAAGCCGTGCCTCTCTAAATGCGCGAGCATATCGACCCTGTGAAAGTGATAGCGTGTCTGTATTTGGGTTCAATATGTTGATTCCCAGAAATAGATCAGTGTTGACTGCTTTTAGTTTGTATTTTTTGTGAAGTGTAAGCATAAGGTCGTCTATTTTCTGGATGTTAGGTCCAGAACTTGGAAGTCATCAACGTACATCATGACAAATAAGTCCTTTTGCTTATTTGTATAGAGACATATATCTGATATTGTTGGAAGAAGACTGTGTTTGGCTAGGGTGGCTCGTGCGTCATCATACCATAGTGCTGCCGCTTGTTTGAGTCCGTATAGGCCCTTGCGGAGTTGTATGAGACGGCCACCCCTTTCAAATCCTTCGGTAGCTCCATATACAGATCAATATCAATGTCTGGGTTCAGGAAGGCCGTTGGAACTGTTGAAAGAGATAGAGTATCACTTAAAGCAGAGCGAAGAAGAGTGAATTAATTATATGTTTTATATATAAAAAGATGTCAATCAAGACCATAAAAACGACGTGATAATATATTTAGTAAAAATCAGTAAGTTATAGTAGGCGATCATTTACGCTGTATTCCCTTGTCATAGAAGTAGAGGCACACTAGTATCTATTCGTGCAAATCTTACAGGGGAGATGGGCCAGAGTGTAAATAGTGGATGTAGGGATTGCGTTGGGAGCCCTTACGTAATGAAGGTAATCGTTACTAATAGGATTATACTTCATTTTTCCAACAGGAACATCACCTTGCTTTCTGTGCCAGCCAAACTGGTGTGCTAAAGCTAGCAGTATTCGTCCAGTTTCGGACCTGGGTGTAGGTGCGAAAGTTTCATGGTAGTCAACTCCTTCTCGCTGAGTATATCCCTTGGCTGTACATCGAGCTTTGTATCTTTCAAGACTACCATCTGCTCTAAACTTCTTTTTGAATACCCACTTGCACTTCATTGGTCTGCGTCCTAATGGGAGTTCGTCACGCTGTATTATTTTGATCGCACCTTTTTCTTGTAGTGATTGGAATTCTTCGTTTGCAGCGTTTTTCCATTGTGACGCTTCAGGAGAGGACATGGCTTCAGCCCATGTCTTAGGGTCAGTTGATGCAAGCGCTACTTTGCCATGGTGTAGTCGTTTGTAGTCATGTCGCACTACTTCTCTACCACTTCTTGTATGCATGGTTTCTCGCTCTGGGGAATGTGCGCGTTTCTGCCCTGCTAATGGAATTACCGGATCCCAGCCTGTCATGATTTTATCGAGGGCTTTGGGCTCATGCTCATCAGTCTTGCTGTGCACAACATCCAAATTTTGCTCCCCTTCACCTCTGCTTCTGAGAGCTGGGATTCTGTGTCAGAAAAGTCATTTGTAATTTCTTGCGTGTTGAGCCTCGTTGCTGGGCTATGATTTACCAAGTCTGTCTTGGTAGGCAGGGTTTCAATTTGAGTGGATGAATGCTCGTGTTGTTGCTCAAATGGTGGAGGAGGTGGTACATGCTCTCCTCTTTGCTCATTTGGTGGAGGTGATATGTGATTTTCTATTTCATCACTTGTTGGAGGAGGTATATGCTCTACTCTTGATGGTTTGCTCGTGGCATCGTCTGGTGTTGCTCTTTGGGCTGCTAAAGAGGGTATAGATTGCTCCCCTTCAGACGATGGCAGAGTTTGATTATCTGGCCTAGGATGCGGCGTTTCTATATCTATGGGAAATGATTGATCATTAGTCCAATAGCTCAAGGTATGTTGTTGTACGATAGGGTCTAACTCATCTCCAAACATCACTTCCTCATTAAAGGTTGCATGAGGAGTAAAACTTTCAATCCATTTCCAATCTTGTGAACTTGTTTTGTGAGGATGGTAAATGATGAAATTTTTGTTAGTGTTTTTCTGGAAACCAATAAACCATCCCTTCTCAGCTCTAGCTGTAAATTTGCCAGGCTTTGGAGTGATTAATTTATAAGCTCTACACCCAAATCGTGGAACGAGAGACAAATCTATTTGACCAGTGTGCGGTTGGCTTAAACCTTGCATGAAATCAATTAGCGGAGTATTCTTCGTGCGCATACAATACAGTCTATTGGTAATGAAACAAGCGTATTCAACTGCCCATGGCCAGTATGTCACTGGCATGCGGGCGTCAATCAGCATTGATCGAGCTTTCCTAAGCACTACTTTATTTGTAGATTCTGCAACACCATTTTGTTCTGGTGTGTATGGAGCTGATAGGTCTGTGCGGATGCCATATTTTTCGCAGTGTGCTTTGATGCGAGAGAATTCAGTCCCTCCGTCTTTGAAGATTATGCGAACTCTCTTACCATATTGATGCTGTTGGGTTTCGATCCACTGAATCAATAGTGGTGCGATTTGATCTTTGGTCTCGGTTGTTATAGCCCAGCGCATTCGCGTTTTTGCGTCGGTAATAATAACTACATACTGATGCCCGTTGATTGCGGACTGGATCTTTCCCACTGTGTCAATATGAATTTCGTCTAGGGGTTCATTTGGGGTTGGTCTAGGTTCCCTGGACACAAACCTTTGGGCTTTACTTAAATGACATGTTTCACAGGTCGTGAGTTCACTTAAATCAATGCCCTCAAGTCCTTTCGAGACTTGTGCTGTTTTCTTTAAAATTGTCTGACCCGTATGTCCTAGTCGCTCGTGCCATCGCTGTGCACTGGTTGTTATTAAAATTCTTGCAATGCCAGGTGCAGCAATCATGGAACTAGACGGCTGGCTAGTCTCAATTGGGAAAATGTAGAAAACGTCATTTTTGCATACAAGCCGGGCTACTGGTCTGTCTGCCTCAGGCGGACAATGCAACACTAAAAACATTCTGTTGTAATCTGGTAGAATCCCAGATATTCTCTCTAGCCTACCAGCAGATATGATATTGTATGAAGAATCTGGTGAGTACAATGCATCATGTAGCTTTAGTGTGAGTTTACCAATCTTGATACGTGCAGTTCCGAGACTGTCAAGTGATGATACTCCTACTGCTTGATCAAATCTAAATGGCTTAGTAGTTTTGTTGATAAATTCAAAAGAAGATTCATGTGGCACAAAATGGTGTGAAGCACCAGTGTCGTAAATTGTACGGCTTTCATTAACTTGAGCAGTTGCAGCTACAATAAAGTCTGTATCACTATCTCCGATGTCATAAGTGGCCGCTACTCTATTTCTTCCTCCGCTAGAATTCGTGCTACCCCGACTGTTTCTAGATGCAAGTTCGGGGTGTTGACTAAAACAATCTTTGTTCTGGTGTCTATGACGACACTGCTTGCAGATAGCCTCAGGATCTACGTTCCGTGTAATGGGAAGAGATGTTGCATGCGCCACTTGGGCTGGCAACATCCGATTTCCTGCAACAGAACGTAGCGATGACATCATTGTCTGCAATGGAACATATTCATTATTGGGCTCATGTATTCTGGTGTCCCTCCAGTTGTTCAACCATTCAATCCTCTTGGTTACCATCACAAATATGGCTGCTGCCTGACCATCTCCAATGTGGTAACCAGAGAGCTTTGGCGCAGCATGCGACGGTAATGCGTCCGCTGCGTTATTTACGCTCTGAATACCCGCTAAAAACCTGTCAATATAGTCATCAGCAGTGGTCATGAATCTGATCATTAAAAAGCTTTCGAGAGCTGTTGCGTACGGGGCTGTAGCAGTTTCCTGCCGGGTGCAAGCTACCGCATCGAACAGCTCTTTTGCTGTCATGTGATCATAGTTCTGAGGGCACGTTGATGATGAAAGCCTACTAGTAATCACGTTCTTGGCCTCAATCTCCCCCAGTAACCATTGCTCGAGTTTAATTTCATGCTCAGTAGACAGGTTAGGGAGATCTTCGGGGCTCGTATTACTAGAGCTAGCGTCGACAGGGGCGTGCACTGGTCGTAGTCCAGGCATGTTGTGGAATACGTGTCCCAAAACATTGCGTCGTGCGAGTTTTGCTTGGAGACTTGTCTTCCACTTTGCAAACGAAACTCCCGGCTGGAGGATGAGCTTATTGTCGTCTTTTGCCATAGTTGTTTAATACTTGTACGTGTTATCGTGATTTTGGCGCAGCGGAATCGCCCGGGCTCATAACCTATTGTGGTTATGAGCTTAGGTTAGTGTCACTATGCATGCTGACCTTGTACGAGTATATAGATTGATGAGTTCAGGTTGTGGTTGAAGGTGTATCTGAGGTTCACTGTATTTTAATTGTTCTTTTCTAATTATGTGCCGAGCACTCGCTACTTATACTCATGTGCGGCCGCTAGTCGGCTCCTGACCACATGAGCTTTCTCCTGCAGATATCCCAAACAATACAGGAACTACACGAACAGCGTAAACATCTAATCACGTTATGTACATGCAAGTATCCTAGCTGTATAACATGCCCATCACAACATTGACTCACTCGATTTTGATGAGGCTATTTCAAGGCTCCAAGATATTGAAAATTTACAATGCTCATATGAAAGTGAAGCTGCAAAAGATAATTTGTGACGAAAAATTCAGTCCAAAACGACGCCGTATGCTGCCCTCACCAATTGCCGTTTGAGTTATGAGAACCTGAAAGATAATATTAACTTATCAGCCGCTAGAATTGCTAGTCAAGGACCCCTTACTCAAGAAGAGAAATATCATTGCCGAAGGCTTCGGTTATGTTTCTATTGTGCTCAAGGTGGGCACCTGGCGAAATCTTGTGAACCGGCGCGCTCGAAGAAAAACGGTCATTCAGCTGAGATTCCCACTATTAAGACTGGGCCGGGAAAACTTAAGAGCTCTTTCGTAAGTCGCCCACAGAGTTCTAGCCAAATCTTGTCAATATGTTGTGGTTATGAGCTGTGAGGTATATGGCGATTAAATGACTCTGCTGTCCGTCGGTGGAGTGGCACGGGCTCATGTGCAATGGTGAGTCGCGGAGATGGCGCGCTCACGCTGGGTGATGGCACGATGGACACTGAGTGCGTATCACTGTGGCCAAATGGGTGTCAGTAGGTATCAAATGTGAACTCTTACTGACAATGGTGATCTATGAAGGTGATGCTAGGTGTGCATCCCGACGATTGATAATATCATCTAATGGATGATGTGAAGTATGATATTATTTTGGATAGATTGATTCACTAAACTCGGCAGGTGAAGAGATTGTAAAGTACATGAACAGCGTCTGTGCACCAGCCTGTATTTTCCACCCTTTCCTAATACAGCAGCCCATCCTCCGTTCCCCTGTCTCCTAACAACTCAACCGAGCCAGCACAACACAATATCCTCGGTAGCTGTTGGAAAGGAATCATGGGAAAAGACTGGCCATTTTTGTTGAAAGAGATAGAGTATCACTTAAAGCAGAGCGAAGAAGAGTGAATTAATTATATGTTTTATATATAAAAAGATGTCAATCAAGACCATAAAAACGACGTGATGATATATTAAGTAAAAATCAGTGAGTTATAGTAGGCAATCATTTACGCTGTATTCCCTTGTCATAGAAGTAGAGCCACACTAGTATCTATTCGTGCAAATCTTACAGGGGAGATGGGGCCAGAGTGTAAATAGTGGATGTAGGGATTGCGTTGGGAACCCTTACGTAATGAAGGGAATCGTTACTAATAGGATTATACTTCATTTTCCAACACTCCTCCTGACCGACGCAACCAAGTAAAATTGAAGTTCATGAGCCCGTGAGTAATTTAGCGCAAATAGGCCCAGCTTTAGAAAAAGATAGAGGCTTGGTGAGTATATCAGCAAGCATATCTTTTGTCGGAATATATTGTATACTTATAGTACCATTTTGAACACATTCCCTTGTAAAATGGTAGGCCACATCAATATGTTTTGCCTTTGACGAGTTCGTTCCATTGGCGAGGGCTAAGGCGCTTTGATTATCAGTGTAAATTGTCATTCCATTTGGACTGATAAATTCGTCCGCAACTTGAAGCTCTCTTAGAAGCTTACCAACCCAAATCGCTTGCTTAGATGCTTCAAATAATGCAATATATTCTGCTTCCATTGTTGAAGTTGCAACTGACTTTTGTTTTTTCGATTGCCAGCAAATAGGGCCTCCTCCGAGCATCAAAACGTAACCACTCACAGATCGACGGGTGTGAATATCAGAGGCATAGTCAGAATCTGAAAACATTTTTAAGGTACGTTCTTGATCGAGTGTTGAAGTATTAGGTCCGAACTTGTATGTGATACAGTGGTTTTTTGTAAACTTCAGATACCTATGAACACGACACACACCATTCCAATGTCGCATGTATGGGGATGAGTTAAATCTGGCTAGTTGAGACGTCGCAAAACAGATATCTGGTCGAGTACTATTAGAAGCGTATCCTAACCCCCTACTGCACTTGGATAGGCAGAATCGTCTGCTTTTTGTTCTCCATCTTCAGCTGGTATGATGGAGTCGTACCCCTCAAGAGGAGAATTTACGCCTTTAGCGTCTTCTAGCCCAAGTGATTCAATCTTACTTGTGATGTAGTCTGTTTGTGAGATAGTTAGAGATCTGCAAGAACTATCTAGGGTTATTTTCCATCCAATGACAGTACCAATTTCAGAAAGGTCCTTGATCGGAAAAATGGAGGAAAGTTGCTGTTTGATCATGTGACATCAGTAATTTCTTCTCCACAGATCACCAAGTCATCAACATACACACCTATTACTATTACACTCTTATTGTGAATGTAAATACAAGGGTCGCTGGTTGATCTCCTGAAATTGAGAGTTTTAAGTTGGAGATCGAGTTTATCATACCATACTTTACCAGACTGCTTGAGGCCATACAGAGATTTATTTAGTTTCACGTATTTACCACCTTTAATTCCCTCTGGTGTTCTCATGTATACATCTTCAGAGAGATCTCCCTCCAGATACGCAGTTTTCACATCAACCTGGTGAATCTCCCAGTCGCGGAACGTAGCAACTGCTAAAATTACCCGAAGAGAATCCATATGAATTGTTGGGGAATATGTATCAAAATAATCGACCCCTTGCAGTTGACTAAAGCCCTGGGCAACCAATCTGGCTTTGAACCTTCCATCGCTCTTTACTGAGATACCCACCTTGAACCAATAGGTCGTCTTTCATGGGGGACATGTGTTATAGGGGTGAAAACATTTTTGATTGTCAATGAATTAAGTTCTTCGTTTATTGCTTCTCGCCATTTTTCTTTGTCATTCCCGATTAGTGCTTCTTTAAAAGTCCTAGGTATGAAAGTTTTCTCTTCCGCAATTTGAGCTCGTGGTTGCCACGCCGAACGGGGCAATATAGGCTTTCGGATTTGTTTACTCCTCCTAAGGGTGATAGGGTTAGAGATAGGCACCGAGCCTGATGATTCTGGTAGATCAGTTAGATTGGCAGGGGAGGTTGATGACGTTCAGACAGCCGGAGAAAAGGGGAAAGGAGTGATTCTTCAGAATCTTCTGAAGGATCATGAGGTAAATTAGTTTCAATTCTTGAATCAGTGGAGTGCATTTCTGCGTCAGAATCAACTTCGGAATCAGAGTCGGAGTCATGTGAGCAGCTAGTTTCTCTTTCTTGGGGGACTTCTTCCTCAGTAGCTATTTCAGGAATTCTATCAAAGTGAATGTCTTGTTGCTCTGATGTTTTACCCCAATCCCAGAAAGTATCTTCGAGAAACCTAACGTTAGCTGAGACTATGATTTTATTACGACCCTCTTTGGAAGGAATGTAAATTTGATACTGTGTTGTAGACTCACATTATCCTACAAATATTCCTTTCAGTGAAGTCAGAGAAAGTTTATTTCTATGTGGGTCCGAAGTTTGAATTAGAACATAGCAGAGACATCCCCATACTCTTAAATGTAAAACTACAGGAATCGAGCCAGTCATTAGTTTGTGAGGGGTTCTGACTTCAGGTTGCGTAGGCAGACAATTTCGAATATAACATGCAGAGCTGATAGCAAGATCCCAGAAACGTAGAGGTAAATTTGCATGGTGTAGCATACATCTAGCCATAGTCACAAGTGTTCTATTCAACCTTTCAGAAACACCGTTTTGGTGCTGTGTGTATGGGGCGCTCATTTGTTGCAAAATACCGTTAAATTCTACTTTCTTGTATTCACTACCTCCATCGAAGCGCATCGCTTTAATCTTTCGCCCAGTCTGAAGCTCTTTTTCATCCCTGTATAATTGAAGTTTTTCAGGGACTTCTACCAAACTTTTTAAAGTATAAACCTTACTTTCGCGAGTTGCATCATCAGTGAAAGACACAAAATAAAGACTTCCAAGTAAGCCATTTGTCCTACATTTCCCCCACGTGTCAGAATGAACCAATTCAAGAGGGTTAAGTTTCCTCTGTACCTGATCTCTGTTGATTTTTTCCACTTGTTTGCATGAGTTACAAGTATGACAGTCATTGAAGGACGTAGATTTGAGCTTAAGGTCTGTTGGCTTCTTGTTTTTAGGGTCGAGATCTAGGTCTGAATTGGAAATGTTTTTCAAGACGTGGGCACTTACATGTGCAAAACGGTGATGCAATAAATTTTCTATTGTGCATTTGTTGCCTTCTGACACGAGAGCATTAGGATTGTTACTAAGGAATTGAGAGTGTGCTGAACCTTCCATATTGAAACAAAAAAGTCCATTTTTAGGACGTGCATTCATAACAATTGTGCCGTTAGATGAATAGACTCCTAGTCCATACTCGTTAGTCTTAATTTTATAGCCTCTGGAAATTAACTGAGAGCCTGAGACAAGATTCTTTGCACAAGATGGTAGGTACCAGACATCAGTAAGTTTGACAGTTCTAGTTTGATGTCTATTATTTGCATAATTTACCTCAAAACTTACTGAGCCAGACCAAGAAACTGGTTCCACACGTCCAGATGCCGTTTCAATGGACTTCCTCACAGGTACCATCGACGTGAATAGTGATGAGTCACAGAAAATATGATGAGTTGCGCCGGTGTCAAGAATGACATCGTTAGAAGATAAAGTTGAACATGACAGAACGTACTCATGATCCTGCCGATCTTTATTATTCGACCGGCTACCTCCAAATCTTCTCTTGAGTGACATTACTGTCTCTGCCTTCTGTGGGTTTTTAGATGCCCATTTCGATCCCTCTGGAGTGTCTATCCATTTAAAACATGTTTCACGGATGTGGTTATTCCTCCCACAGAAAGAACAGATCTTCATTGTCATGCCTTTTCCGGAATTAGCTAAATTAGCAACAGCTTTCTCGTTATACTCCAGATAGTTTCTCTGGCTGTCCCTTAACAAATTCACCGCCTCGAGGAATGTCACATGAGAATTTAATTTCATAAATGATACTGCTCCATTATGGAAGCCGTTACATTCAGTTTCAAAATGATCTAGGAGGCGGTTCCTTTTCGATAGATCAGAAGGGCACTTGGATGGGTCTAATGATGCAATCTTAGATTGCAGTTTTGTCAACTCAGTTGCACACTTGTCGACGTCAGCGCCTGAATTGAAGTTAAGTCTCCAAAAATCTTTTATCAGCCCATCTATGTAAACTTCGCTGTTAGGCTGGTAGTAGGCTGCAATTGCGTTCCACATTTGAAATGGCGTAGGTAAGGCTTCAATGATGTAGTAAACATCCTCTGGAACTAGCTGGAGGAGCGCTGACTTTATGTCGTTGTCGACAAGTTGCTGAGGGGACATTTCAGAAGTAGACTTTTCACCGACGGGAATTAGATCGGGCACTTTCCTCAGAATATATTCTTGGGCATTATGAGTGTTTAAACTCAATTTAAATATCCGACACCATCTTAGATACGTCTCCTTACTGAGCTCGGGAGCATTCATACAATGCTTGAGAATCTTGGCAGTAGACATGACGAAAGGTTCCAGTGATAGAATATGCGATGATGAGCGTTAAGGTGTGAGATTAAAGGTTGAGCAGAAAATGGTCCTGTCTCGAAAAGTGTTGGAAATTCTGACTCTCGAATTTATGACTCAATCATTACCTGTTTCGTCTCAGGTTCCCGACAAGATCGACTCTCTCTACAAATGTCCTGAGTACGCTAATCGCGCCTACTGTCGCCTATACGTTTGGATATTTACGTACTACAGTGTACCTTGGCTCATTATGGTAGATGAGAGGTGGCTAGTCATCACTAGGTTTGACAGGCACACGAGGCTAGCGGGAATTTCTCCCTTAGATGTATATATAAGTCCAGTGTTCCCATAGTTGTAAAATAATTTAAGTCTTCTTTACTTCATCATATTTATCCATATAATATCGTACAGAGTATATTTTCCAACAAAAAGGAGTAAAAAATAGAATGAGCAGAAATGGTTCTGTCTCGTGTAAAAGAGCTGATGTAGTCGTAGCACAGTTGGTTAGAGCTTTGGTCTCATAATCTGTTGAAAGAGATAGAGTATCACTTAAAGCAGAGCGAAGAAGAGTGAATTAATTATATGTTTTATATATAAAAAGATGTCAATCAAGACCATAAAAACGACGTGATGATATATTAAGTAAAAATCAGTGAGTTATAGTAGGCAATCATTTACGCTGTATTCCCTTGTCATAGAAGTAGAGGCACACTAGTATCTATTCGTGCAAATCTTACAGGGGAGATGGGGCCAGAGTGTAAATAGTGGATGTAGGGATTGCGTTGGGAACCCTTACGTAATGAAGGGAATCGTTACTAATAGGATTATACTTCATTTTCCAACAATTTTGCATTAGAATGTACAGTTGTGACGGCTTGTAAGCCGGTAATTGCCTGTAGCCTGCGCTGTCTAACGCAGGCTTAGCATGAAGCTAGGCAGGGACTATTCTTGGAAGCAGGGTTTTACAACTTGGCAAACACCTCCAAGAATAGGGCACGACAAAGGGATACGAGAAGAGATACAGATATACAGATAGAAAACTGTGTCATTGGCCGGGATAATGTTCATGTATAAAGTAACTGTTATTATCCTCTTCAATCTGTAGTTCACCATAGATTGAAAACAGAATACCTCTGACCATAAGGTTGCCTCAGTGCCTATGCTCAGACTGTGACGGTCTTAAAGTGGCGTTTTATTCAAACTGAACTCAGAGCTAGATACAAATGAAAATCTTAAAGTAACGAGAAGAGACATGACTGAAAGCCGCCTATTTATTTACAAGACTATGATCTCGTTCCCTCATTTCATACCATTCTCAAAATAGATCATGACCTGTCCTCCGACAAACACCAGCATCTCCGTCTATTTTAATTTAGCTTCATTTTAATGTTAGCAATTTTAGTTATTAAAATAGTTATGATGCATGTGGCTTAGATGACTCACGACTGGTGTTCGAGTCGTCCTGTCTGCAATCTAAACTTGTCATTTAAGAATAGATTTGCATGAACTTAGCCAAGGCCTATACTTGGGTCTATTGAGTCGTGGAGGGGTTCATGACATGTATGGTGTTTAGCATGGTTGGAAGAGTTCAAGCCTTATTTGTTAGGCAGCTGCCTAATGATAACCAGGTATGAGCCTGTGACAATGAGTTTTGTACTGCCTACATTGATGATGTTTTAATATTAAGTGAGACCTTTGAGGAACATCAGGTTCACGTTAAAAAGGTGTTGGCACGTTTACTGGAAGCTGGTCTGCAGATTTATATTAAGAAATGTGAGTTCCATATGCAGTCTATCAATTTTCTCGGTTTGGTTATATGTACAGAAGGCATTAAAATGGACCCTACTAAACTTGAAGCAATTGAAAATTGGTCAAGGCCGGAATGCACAAAAGATATTTTTAGATTTATTGGCTTATCAAACTTTTATCGGCGATTTATCCAGGGATTTGGGAATATAGTTATGCGTTGTGTAATCCACGTAGATTGCCAGGGCAGACGCTTGGGGCCACGTCGCGGTTAGTGCACGTGACGGTGGAGCTAAACCGTATAGGTTTAGTGTGCGATGCGTGCATTGGCAATATGGAGCCAACCAGATCTCGATGAAACAGGGTTAATGGGACTAGCCAGAGACCGATGGAATTGGGGAGAGCAAGAGATACATTTCTCCTAGGAGAGAAATGATGTAACAAAGGGAATGTTCTAGCACGGGGCTGTGGACAACACAGTAAGTCTGGAACGACATATAAGGAGGACTTGACCTCCGTTCATTCACTTGTAACTAAGTTTCCTTAATATACAATTCAAGTCTTACATACAAAGAGAACACACGCGACAATGATAATAGAGACCTACTGCAAGTACGAGTTCCCTAGTAGCACCCATCATCCTGCTCCTATATAGCCTCGTTATTATAACATTATGCCTCTAACAGATTTAATGAAGAAAGATAGACCATTTTCGTGGGGACCGGAGCAGGAGAATTTGTTTCTAGAGTTGAAAAAGAAGTTAAAGGAAGATGTAGTTCTACGGCATTTCGACTGGGATAAACCAGCTCGCCTCGAAACTGATGCATCGGATCGTGGAACGGGAGGGGTACTACTTCAGCCGGATGATACAGGACATTGGAGACCAGTTGCTTTCTTCTCGAATAAAATGAGCCCAGCTGAGTCTAACTATGAAATATATGATAAAGAACTTCTGGCAATTGTACAAGCTTTTGAAGAATGGAGGCCGGAGTTAGAGGGAACCTCTGACCCTGTGGAAGTTGTTGCAGACCATAAGGCCCTAGAATATTTCATGAAGTCAAGGCTACTTAGTAGACGCCAGGCACGTTGGAGTGAGTTCCTTTCTCGATTTAACTTCAAGATTTGCTATCGTCCAGGTACACAAAACACCCCGGCAGATGCCCTATCGCGTCCCTCTGGATCCCCGGATCCCTCACTAGAGAAATATCTCGAACAACGTCTGCTAAAACAACACAATTTATCGCCAGGGATGGAAAAAGACGTGCAGGATATCTTAATGGGTGAAGTCGAAGAACGTGTAGAAGTTTCTAGTACCTCGGAAACTGATTCCGAAGAAAAGGGACCTACATTGGCATTTGTGGAAAGGATCCGGAAATCAACACGGCAAGATGAGAGCTTGTTGGCAGTTATTAATGCTATTGAAAATAGGAATGAGCATCGAGTTCGCAATTTCACTATTGCTGAGTGCTCATGGAATGATGGTATCCTTCGATATCGGGAGAGAATTGTGGTCCCACAGTGCAATGACCATAATCTTTTAACAACAGAGTTAATAACGTCCTACCATGAGCCACCAGCGGCGGGCCATCAAGGCGCAGCAGCGACTTATGCTGTGTTAGCTCGAGACTTTTTCTGGCATGGTATGTTACAACAAGTAAAGAAATTTGTTAGGAATTGTCATACCTGCTCGAGATATAAGGCCTCCCGCGAGGGAGCACAAGGGTTACTGCGTCCACTTCCTATTGCTAGAGAACGTTGGAGACATATAGCCATGGATTTTGTGGTAGACTTACCGGTCAGTAAAGATTGGTGTGGCGTGGAGTTTAATTCGATGTTTGTGGTGGTTGACCGGATGACTAAGCAAGTACACATCACACCCTGTAATGACCTGACCACTAGGAACACTGCATACATGTTTTACTGCAACTGCTTCCGACTGCATGGCCTACCCGATTCTATTGTGTCCGACAGAGGCAGCCAATTTACGGCTGAATTTTGGAAATGGCTTTGCAAACTATTGCAGATTGATCACCGCCTGTCGACTGCATTCCATCCGCAAACTGACGGCCAAACAGAACGAATGAATAGTCGAATCGAGCAACACCTAAGAGCTTATGTTAACTTCGCGCAAAATGATTGGATTCGCTTCCTTCCATTGGCTGAATTTGCGCTTAACAATCACGACTCTCAGGTCACTGGCGTTTCCCCGTTTCTAGTGTGTTACAGTCTAAACCCTCGTTCAGGATGTGAGCTTTCTGCACCATTACACGGAAATCCAGGACCAGCTTCAATTCAGTTCGATCGGCGTGAGGCTGAAGATCTAGTATTGAAATTTAAGGAAATTGACAAGTTTATTATTGATAATATTCTGCTCCACTCTGCAGAACATGAAGAACAAGCTAATAAAAGTAGAACCGCTGCGAGAGATTTTAGACCATGAGATAAGGTGTGGTTAAATTACAAGAACATCAAATCACTTCGACCTTGTCGTAAACTGGATTTTAAAAAAGGAGGTCCATTTAAAATCATTGAGTCTGTCGGAAACTACGCATATAGGCTGGAACTTCCCTCTTCTGCAAAAATCCACCCTGTTTTCCATGTCTCCCTGCTGTCTCCTGTGGCTAATGATCCACTACCCGGACAAATTTTGGAACCAGGACCAGATTTTGAGGCCGAAGATGATACTTGTGAATACGAAGTTGAAAGAATCATTGGGACACAATGGATTGACGGTGAATTGGATTATAATGTACGATGGAAAGGCTACGGACCACAGGATGATTGGGCAATCCCAGCCTCTGAAGCCAAAATTTTTAAGGAATTAGTTACAGAATTTCATGAAATGAATCCCTCCGAGCCATATCCTAGTGACAAACAACCACAGGCTAAGAAGCAACCAAAACGAAGAACAATGCCTCACAGGAGTTCGGCTCGGATAAGGAGAGGGTAATGTCACGGACCAAGGGCCTATTCTAAATCAATAGGAACTATGTACGATGATATGTGTGCTATTCTGTTCTATTCTACCTTAATCTGTTCTATTATTTTCTGTTCTATTCTACTTCGTTCTGTTCCGATCTGTACTTGTCCGTGCTTTTCTATACTACTCCATTCTATTCTGTACCAGAGTATACTGGAAATTTCGAGAACAATATAGAGGAGTATATAATGGGTATTTGGGATAACTCTAGTTCGGTAGATTATGGTCTTGTAATTTTAGGAACTCTTTAGAATTATTGAATATTATCTAATGTCGAACTTTTGAACTGTCGAACCCTTGAATTATCGAACTCTTGACCCTGGGAATGCGAACACCTCTAGCACCATTGACAAAAGGTCGGAGAACTACAGGAGAGTCGAGACACAAAGTCAAGCAGTCGATGTGACAGAAACCGAGTTGGTGATGAGTAAATCGATTTATTAAACTATATGAGGAGAAAAGAAAACTCTAGCTACTACTAACAGGTATTTATAAGAATTGATCTTCGTGGGTCTACAGACTGATGACTTATCCATAGGCACTGTACTTGCTACCCAGCCACACAATGACAAGTGCCACCTAGTCGTGCTAACCCTCCAACCTCCTAATTAATAGCGCCGTTTCGTTCAGCTTCATCTATCTCTCCCGCGCAGCCATATCGTAAACATTCTTAGTATTACGCTTAGGTATCCGCCTAAGCTTAAACAACGGTCAAACCGTAACATTACCCCCCCATTTACCCTCTTCTTCTCTCCTTTCCTGACGCTGGCCCATTATTTATCTCTGCCGAGCCCCACTTTTCCTCCCAAACGTCGAGTGCTATAGCATCTTGTAAATTTGTGAGTGATGTCCACTCTGGTTGCGCCATTCCTGTCCACTTAACCAAAGCCTGTCTTTCTCCTTTTCTCGTCCTGCATCTAAGAACTTCGTCAATCTGGTACTCTTCTTCGCCATCATCACTAGTGATGGGGCCTGGATTTTCGTCCTCAAGTATTTGGGACGGCAACGGATTTTCTTCTGCTGGTAACAGCATGTCCACATGGAATTTATTATGTATCTTTCCGGGGACATTAAGCTGTACTACTTCAGGCGAAATTACTTTTGTGACAGTGTATTTTGCATGCTGCCACCCCAACTTTTTGGAAGGTTGATCTTCTAGCCTTATGTTTCGCAGAAGTAGCCAAACTTTATCACCCACCACATATCTTGGTGCTGGCTGTCTATTTTTGTTCGTTAGTTCCTTAAATCGTTCTTGAACGGCTGCCATTGCGGATTGCATAAAGATCGTAATTCCTTCCAATCGCTCGATGAATTGCTCAGCCCTTTCTCTTCCTGTAGATGCGGGAATCATTGAATCTTCGGAAGCAGTTTGTATAGGGTTTACATGGTACCCATGTGTCGCAAAGAATGGACTTATGCCGCCTAGGGCTACTACATCTCTATTATTAATCGCAAGTTGAGCCGCAGCGAGACAATCAGACCAATCATGTTGGGTATAGGAAACATATGCCGCAGGTAGGTTTGAACTTCCTGGTTCATTCGTTCCGTAGCCCCGTCAGTTTGAGGATGATAGGCTGTGCTCAACCTTTGTTCAATTCCCACCAATTCACACAATTCGTCTCCAGAATTTGCTTGTCCAGTTAGACCCTCTATCGCTAGTCAAAGCTTTCGGGAACCCATGATAACGCCAGTGACATTCCAGAAACCGCTTAGCACAAGATTCTGAATCCATTTTCTCCATTGCCTCTAGTGTTACTGATTTCAACAATCTATCAGTAATTACCATAATATTTGTTGCCCCATTAGAGTTTGGTAGCTCTACCATGAAGTCAATAGAAAGTTCTTGGTGAAATCTATCGGGTACTGGTAGTGGTTTAAGAAGCCCTTTTTTCTGATGTCGCCAAATTGATGATCTTCCGCATACATGGCAATTTTTACAGAATCGTTTTACCGACTTGCTTATTCCAGGCCAAAAGTACTCTCGAGCCACTTGAGCAAGTGTTGCATCTCTTCCTGGATGCCCAGCGACGGCTGAGTCATGAATGTGCTGTATAATGGCCGTTGTGAGAGGCTCGAAGAGAGGTACCCATATCCGTCCTTGATACCTGACCACTCCTAACGCTTCGTCAAATTCACATGCACCGATCATTGCTTTAATCGGACTAGGATCGTCCGAATCTTCCAATTGTAATTTGAGGTTCTTCGGCCATACACGCTCTCCACTTTGTACCGCATTCACAACTTGAATATATGTTTTGTCGTTTTCCATCGCTTGGTCCCAAAGCTCCTGCAAATCTCCATTGACGAATATTTCCTGGCCTTCTGCAACATTAGTACCATTTATACATAATTTTGAAGCATTAATTGGCATTAAAACTTGGCGTTCGCGGCTCAAGAGACGGGGATCGCCTTCCACTGGTCTATCTTGATCCCTTCTTGAGAGTGCGTCCGGACGTTCACTATCTATTCCTTTCCTGTACACTAGTGTGTACCTGAATCTAGATAGAAATTCAGCCCATCGAGTTTGCCGCTCTGTCAGCCTTCTTGTGGTCAGGAAATACTTCAAGTTCATATGGTCACTTAGGATGGTGAAAGAATGCGCTAGACCCCTTAGCTCTGCATCCCACTCCTTCATGCTAGCTACAATAGCTAGGAGTTCTTTATCATGAATTTCGTAATTCATTTCTGCTCCAGTTAACTTCCGAGAATAGTACGCCACTGGTTTCCATGTAGTATTTTCTTGTTTTTGTAACAAACAGCCACCAAGCGCATAACCAGAGCAGTCTGCCTCCAACATTGTTTCGCGATCAGGATCCCATTGGGCCAGAGCAGGCTCTGCTATAAACTTTTCCTTTAGCAATTCGAATGCTTCATTTTGTTCAGCGCCCCACTTCCAGGGTGTACCCTTGCCTGTAAGAGAAGTTAAAGGCGCACAGATTCTAGAAAATCCTTTGATGAAGCCACGATAGAAATTGGCAAACCCTAGAAATCCTCTAAGCCCTTTTGTTGTTGTGGGTGCCTTCCATTCCGAAATTGCCTTAACTTTTGCCGGGTCCATCTTTACGGACGAATTCTCACCATCTGCAGAGATGATAAAACCTAAGTATTTAGTTTGTTTAACACTAAATTCGCACTTATCAATATCCAATCCCAGTCCAGCTTTTTGAAGCTTTTGAAGTACCAATCGCACGTGCCTTTGATGTTCTTCTTCGTCCCCATCAGTGAAGACGAGAACATCGTCCACATAAGCCGAGCAAAAATCATCTAGGTATTCACGTAGGGCTTCGTTGATGTATCTCTGGAAACTTGCTGGTGCTCCATTCAACCCAAACGGCATCACAAGCCATTCGAAAGCCAAATCGTGTTCGAAAAGCCGTTTTCCATTCATCGCCTTCCTTGATGCGTAATTTATGAAACGCCGATCGTACGTCTAGCTTGGTAAACCATTTGGCTTTACTCAGTTTGGCCAGTGTCTCCTTTATTAACGGAAGCGGGTAGCGATCAGCCTTAGAAATTGAATTCAAGGCACGATAGTCAACACAAAATCGTAAGCCCCCACCTGGTTTCCTAACAAAAAGCACTGGGGCCCCTGCTGGTGAACTACTGGCGCGAATGTAATCTTTGTCAAGTAAGTCTGTCAGGGTCTTTCTCAGTATCAATAATTCATCCCTTGACATTCCATACAGGGGTCCCCAGGGTATTTCCTTATCAGACTCAAGCCTTATCTCGTGATCACTTCCTTGGCGATGAGGTGGTAGTTTATCTGTTAACTCTTTTCGAAATAGATCTGTAAATTCTTTACAATGACCTGGAAGCTTATCCAGATTCGTCGTTGATTTCTTTGATGGCGCAAGCGCTTTCTGAATATCTGCCAGTGTCACAGAAAATATTTGGGTCGTGCCAGCCCTTGACTTCCTTGCTTTCCTAACCGTTGCAAGAAATACTCCTGCCGACAAACTTTTGATATTTGCTGTCTGGTGAGAGGAATCCATTCTTTCTTGTTGACCCTTTTCCCATACTCTCAGTGGTTGATCATTCACAACGGCTTCTCCAATGTCCATAAAATGTTCCCTTGCATTGTAGATAACATCTTCCCGTTCCATCCATGGTTTTCCGAGTATTAGATCATGAGATAAACCCGGTATCACGTACGCATGTAACGTGCGCTGATAACCATCAATGTCAAGTTCCATTCTAACCATTTCCGTTATAGAGTCATTTTGGCGCCGATTTTTCGTAGCCTCAGTAAGCCGTCGTGGAGTTATTTTTATGCGAGGTATGTTAGCTTTACGTACAAAGGAATTACTAACCGCGGCTAGACATTCGCATCCGTTATCGATTAAGGTAGGAATCGAATAAATTCCGTCAACAACAGCATCTATAATGAAAGAGGACCCATTCATAGAGCTCTCGGCTTCTTTATCTTCCACTGACTTTGAGCTAGTGACCTTATTTATGGCTCCATTATTCTGCGTTTGGAGACAATTTGGTTTGGGAGCCAATCTTTTTTCTACTAGTTTCTTCCCAGCTTTGGCCTTAACTGTATCTGCAATGTGTTCGGCGAATTTTGCAACTTGGATAGTTGTTTCAGGATGCTTGGCTGGAAGAAGTCGACAATTAGCTATAATGTGTCCTTTCTTTCCACATCGCAAGCATGACCCAGCTTTTCTGCGCTCGTTCAACTCAAAATGTGATACCAACTCCGCACGGACCTTATCGACACCGATCGTCCTTGAATTGCTGTCTACGTCTCGTGAGATTTCACCTAGTAATCTGCCCCCAGCAACGCCTCGTGTTCCGTCGTCGAAGTAGCCAGTCTGACCTAGCAGGTATTCCCTTGTATTTTCTATACCAACCTCGTCAATTTCAGAGCCCAGGATCGACAGGTAATCAATTAATTCTCGAAGTGTTTTAGGGTGCATACTGCCGATCATGTAATTTCTCGTTGTCTTGTTCAGTGAGTTCCGCAACAAATAGATCTTGCACTTCTCATTCCCTTTCGAACTGGGACTTCGAGAAAGCAACTGCTGGAAGCGCGGTAGATATGAGGATAGGTTCTCATCCCGGAATTGTCGACATGCATGAAGTAGCGCGACCGCCAATTGTTCTTCGTTTCTGTTGCGAAAGGTATCATCCATGGCCTGTAATAGCCCTAGCGCATCCCATTCCATACTATTTGCAAGCATGTTTTGAAATTGGCCGGAGATCATATCCTTCGCAGTTCCTATTACAGCATGACTAAATAGTTGCACGAAAAAGTCTGACGGTTGAAGTATACATCGCTCCTCTACATCACGCCTGTATATGTAGCGAAGTATTCCATGTGTAATAGCCCACTTACTTCTATCCTTGTGGTCGTACGCCTCTGGCCATTTGAGTGGTTCCTTTTCAGTAAAACATCTTCTGCGTTCTGATAAGCCTTCCATATCACCTCTTAACTGCTGCAGGGGTGATTTCTTCTCATTCTGCGATCGTTCCTGCATCCTTTGCATTATTCCGTTCATCTGAGATTGTAGCATCCCAAGGTCTCTTCTGTGTTCTATTCCCCTTAATCTCATCTCTTCGACCATTCGCTCCATTTCCGATTGTATTTCTCCATGTGGCATCGATTCCTGGTTCGATAACCCAGTTGCCATGGAGTCCATTCCGATATTAAAATTGTTCATTTCCGAACCCATTGTTGATTCTTAGAATCCCTTTGCGATGTAACCAATAATTAAAGATGCCCTAAGTCACGGTCATATATGACTGCGATTTACTTAATGACGGGCAATGAATATGAAAGATATAGTTTAAAATGTGACAGAAACCGAGTTGGTGATGAGTAAATCGATTTATTAAACTATATGAGGAGAAAAGAAAACTCTAGCTACTACTAACAGGTATTTATAAGAATTGATCTTCGTGGGTCTACAGACTGATGACTTATCCATAGGCACTGTACTTGCTACCCAGCCACACAATGACAAGTGCCACCTAGTCGTGCTAACCCTCCAACCTCCTAATTAATAGCGCCGTTTCGTTCAGCTTCATCTATCTCTCCCGCGCAGCCATATCGTAAACATTCTTAGTATTACGCTTAGGTATCCGCCTAAGCTTAAACAACGGTCAAACCGTAACAGTCGAGTTGCCGAGCCAGCGATCAAGGCTGATAGATCAGGGTGAACACAAGTACGATTATGTAAATACGAAATTGAAGACTGAGAATATCGGACTGTGAGGATCTAAAAGTATGATATTATATAAGTGCTAGAATTCGAGATCAAAGATCAAAAGAATGAAAGATTGAGAAGCTGGAGAACTACTATGTAGCAGCTCCAGCTTCCTTATATCTAACTCGAGACAGTACTTGACTCAACTAATACTATGGCAAATATAGTCATGACGCCAGCTCCTCCATCTCTAACTGTCAGAGTTTTCTCGGAAACCTTCTCCTATCCACTATTCCTGAGAACCTTCTCCTTGAAACCTCTTCAAGGATGCCTGGCCATAACAGAGAGTAGGACGAGGACGAAGACGAAGACGAGGACTAGGACGAGGACGAAGATGAGATCAAGAGAGTAGGTAAATTACAAGACAAGAAGCTACAGTACAAATACAGTCTCAGAGCTCCCTTGAGTACATGAGAGCAGTTACCATAACCGGTGGTGCCATAGCCTACATCCGTATCATAGCAACAGATTGGTTACTTGGGTGGTAACTGTTGCTATCGCAACACTGTAACTATCGCGACGCATTAACTGTGATTTGAGTACACTCATGACACAGTTGGCCAGGTGCAACACAACTTTACAGGGTCAGTCCGTGACACTCACCCACTATACCTTCCTGGTCACCTGATATATGTAATGACATGGCAGAATGCCGTGCCGTTACATCACTCCCCCTCCAGTCCTTGATTGCTCCAAATCGGCTAGTGCCGGCATCGACGCCGGCTGTCTTCTCCTTCGTGAGTCGTCATGTTGTCCTCGGGATGTTCTTCACTGAAACGATCATGAGCCGCATCATCCAGCCAGATAGGTAGGCGTTTGGTGGGCCTGGCAATGCAGGGTGATCCATGTGAAATTGTTCGAGCATTGCAGGTGCATTACGGAAATTTGCTGCAGGGTACCACTCTTCATCGGCGTCCCATCCTCTCCACTGAACCTTGTACTGTAGACTGCGGTGATATAAGCGAGCGTCAAGTATGCATTTGATTTCCCATTCTAACTTGCCATTAATTTCTTCAGCGGGTGGTTCTGGATTGGCTTGTCCGGGCAATGAGTTGTCGGGGTCTTTGCGCAAGCGGTCTGGCAAGAACACTGGATGAATTTTCCAGGATGCTAGCAATTGGACTCGGAAAGAATGTCCCTCCTTGGAAATTATTGGGTATGGTCCTACCATTGGGTTGTCCAATTTGTCTGAAGGTCTTGTGGTTCTCCATGCGCCTCGACGGATGTAAACCTTATCTCCCACGTCGAAATCTACCTCCTGTCGATGCTTATTTGCCTGAGTTTGCTGGTGCTCTTGCGCGCGTGCCATGTTTTCCCGGGCCCACTTGACCGCATTTTCCACTCGCTTGACCCAGGCTGCTGCCTCGTCGCGGTTCAATGATTCTCGCGCAGTCCGTGGTTTGACACGTTGGTTCCAATCAAACTCTAGACATGGTTTGTGTTGTACTAACGAGGTTATGAGAAGTCTAAGAATTGTCGCAATGGATGTAACAGTCAACTTGGGTGTATTGTAAGGTTAAAGATCGAGAGGGATTTCGGGCTTTTGGAGAGGAAGAAAAGGGTGGTATTCGAGCACAGGAACAGGTGAACGGGGCTTTAGATGTAAAGCTGTGGAGTTGACGAGAGGAGTGATGAATATAGCCTTCAGAGATATTCAGTTAATACAATAAACTATAATATTGGAGAGACTACTGTAATAGGACTTACCTTCAGAGATATTCAGTTAATACAATGAACTGAGGATCTCTGGAGGTAGGAGAGACTACATCTATATACAGGAATCAAACTTGGTATGACTAAAGTTGGGGAATTGTTGATGTACGTGCCAATGTCTCAACTTGGCAGCATTATCCAAATGACGTTTTAGCCTTGTGTTTTAGTGAACCCCCGAGACTAAAACAAGAAACAGATGTGACTACATTAAACATGGAATCTGGTAACAAGTGAATTAAGAGATACATGTAGTAGTGCACAGACAGAGATCCTGCACCGATACTGATGCAGAACTGTTTTATTACAACAGGGTGGATATAGGATAGCGCTTTAAGTCTAACGTGAAGAAGAAGGATATGTATTGTAGATCTGCTATATTGATGACTATTGAAGATAGGAGTAGAAAAGGTTGACCATGTACAGAGTTCTAGCAGCAAGTATTTATACACAAAAATGGTACACAAACTATACCCTCAATAGCAAAAACTCCCAACCATTCAGCCATTCAACAATTATATCATTAGATATACCTGCGTCATATGGTCATATCATCATGTATGGCTGAGATACTGGTGTTGTCATTTGCTGTATGTTAATGACGTATCATTGACACAGGATTGCTTGTCCTGTCGGTTACACTTGCCTAATACTAGCCATTTCAAGTTATGTGATCCATAAGTGGGCCTGATCACAACACTCCCTATGTTGGTAACAACCTTACAGTCCCATTGATCACTGGCTGGTAATCCCATCTCTACTTTCAATGCTACCATAAAGTGGTACTGTTGATTTAGGTTTTGTCAGACTATCTGCTAGCTGTTCTGATGACTGAACATATATCACTTTGACTTTGCCATCCTGGTACTGCTCACGACAAAAGAAGTTTCGGAGAGCAATATGCTTTGATCGTCTATGATTATCATGATTCTTTATTAAGGAAATTGCTGATTGGTTGTCGACATATAAATTTGTCTGTTTCGATCCCTCAATCATTTCAAGGAGGTTCAGCTCCTCAAGCAGAGACTTTACCCATTGTAATTGGCGACAGGTCTCAGTTGCAGCAAGGTACTCGGCTTCAGTTGTTGATAATACAACTTCACGCTATAGGTGTGACCTCCAGCAAACTGGTCCAAATCCAAGGTGTATCAGCGAGCCAGAAGTTGATCGACTACTATACGGATCTGCTGCAAAGTCTGCATCCGAATACGGCTCCAAATTCTCTGCCAGCGTATACTCCCTCTGTTCTTCCTGAAATTTCTCCCCCTGATCCTGTGGATTAATTACTCTTTCTTGACGTGGAAAAAGCTTTGCCTGATCTTCTAGAGTTGGCTCCCTCTGTTCTTGGGGATGAATTTGTGACGGTACATGCTCTTCATTGGTGGTATTATTTCCCATTTCTGAGTCTACTGATGGATCTCTTGGAGGAGTTGTAACTTGTGGTACATCATCTTCAGTCTCTATTGACTGACTAACTTCCTCTCAATAATGCTCCCTCTCGAACTGTTGATCAGTTTGGATATCTGTAGAGGTAGAGGATGAAGATTCTGATGGCTCCTCTGATCTATCAAAAAAGGATGAAGTTCCGTTACTCCAGAAGTTAGAAGCACTTTGCTGTGCAGCTAGATGAAGTCTATCCCCGAACATTACATCTTCATTAAATGTTACGTGTGGAGAAAAGCTTTCTATCCATTTCCAACCTTGTATCGGAGTCCAGTGTGGGTGGAATATAATAAAATTCTTGTTGGTATTTGCTTGGAAGCCAACAAACCACCCCGTCTCTGCTCTTGGAGAAAATTTACCAGGCTTTGGATCTATATATTTGTAGGCACGACATCCGAAGCGTGGCATATTCGAAAAGTCTATCTTTTCTGGGGCTGGCTGATTTAATCCTTGAAGAAAGTCAATGAGAGGCACCATCTTTGTGCGTAGGCAGTAGAGTCTATTAACAATAAAGCAGGCATGTTTGATTGCCCACGGCCAGTAACAAGATGGCATACGAGCGTCAATGAGCATAGACCTTGCCATTGTCAAGACGACTTTATTTGCGGCTTCTGATGCACCATTTTGTTCTGGTGTATCTGGAGCAGATATATCGGTTCTAATTCCGTGTTGCTCGCAGTATGATTTCGTACGCATGAACTCGGAGCCCCCATCTCTAAAAATTATTTTCACTCTTTTATCATACTGGTGCTTTTGATCTTCTATCCACTGTATTAAAAGTGATGCAATCTGGTCTTTTGAATGTGTATTCAACGCCCATTGCATGCGAGTCTTTGCATCAGTTATGATAACCGCGTATTGTTCTCCATGTACAGCAGCTGTTAGTTTCCCAATTGTATCGACAAATATTTCATCCAAGGGTTTGTTTGGTGTGATTCTTTGATCCCTAGAGATAAATCGCTGAGCTTTACTTAGATGACATGTCTCGCAAGTGCTGAGATCACTAAAGTTTATTGATTGTAGGCCAACTGAACAATCCACTGTTTTCTTTAGGATTTTTTGACCAACATGCCCTAGACGTTCATGCCACCTCTGTGCGCCGATAGCATTAGGTATTCTTGATACACCTGGTGCAACAACGTTATTCTGTTCTTTTGGAGAATTATTTTCATTAAGTGGACGGACATAATATACATCATTCTTACGAATGAGGCGAACTATTTTGATATCTGGCTTTCCTATTTTCTTTTGGACTAACATTTTGTTTTCAGGGCCAGGGACTATATTTGCCAGTCTCTGGAGCCTCCCAGCTGATAAAATAGTACATGCTGATCTTGGAGAGTATACTGCGTCATGAAGTTCGTACCTTTTCTTCCCTATACTTAGGCATGCTGTACCATAGTGAGTCAGTGATGACGAACCGACTGCTTGATCAAATTTGAACGATTTACAGTACTTTTTCAAGTTGATAAATTTGTTTTTGTTTGGCACAAAATGATGCAAGGCACCAGTATCATATAGTAAACGTTTTTCATTTGAATTTAGGATGCTGGCTACTATTGGTCTTTTATCAATTTCTTCCTCATCACTTGATTCTTCTTGACATGCAGTCTTAGCCTTTCCTTTCTTATCTTGAACCTTTCTATATTGCCGAAGTTCAGGATGTTGCTTAAAACAATCTTTGTTAAGATGTTTATGTCTACATCTCCGACAAGGATCATCTGGGCCTGGTTCCATTCTGCTATTATTAGAGACCGAGGCTACAACTGGATTTGACCTTAGCGATCTCTGCTCAACTGCTACTCTAAGAGTAGACATCATATCCTCCAGCCTAGCGTACTTTTTTCCGTCAGTGTACGCTCGTGTTTCTCTCCAATTGCTCAGCCACTTTACTTCCATCGTTCCTTCTACAAACATGGCGGCTGCATATCCTTTTAAAACAGCAAATTCATTTTCAGTCTTTTCGGTTGATGTTTGTGGGGTTTCTATCATTAACTCAGCCGCATTGTTCACATCATGTAGGTTTTTCATGAATTCGTTGCAGTAGGATTCAGCGTTATCCCCCATTTTGGTATTATGAAGGGCTCGGAGTGCTACTGAGTATGGGGTTGTAGCAGATTGCTGGTGCGTGTTTGCCACCTCATCAAACAACTGCTTTGCTGTACAGTGCCGATAATGTCTTGGTCGGATCTTCTCGTCTAAGCGTTGCAGTATTAGATTTTGTGCCTCTATCTCTCCATACCTCCATACTGCCAACTTTTCCTCATAGTCATTCACCAAGTCATGACACATCTCAGTCGATGGTTTTTGACTTTCAAAGCTTGTTGGGGGAGTTGGTTTCGAAATTGGTTTTATGCCTTCAATGTTATGAAAGACATGGCATAATACTTTGCGTCGAGCTAGCTTGGCTTGTAGGTCGTTTTCCCAACTGACGAAGGAAACGCCTGGTGCCAAGACGATCTTGTTGTCCTTATGACCCATGGTTATTCTGTACTGTTCCTTATTTGATGAGCCCGGGCTCATAACCTGTTGTTCTAACGAGGTTATGAGAAGTCTAAGAATTGTCGCAATGGATGTAACAGTCAACTTGGGTGGATATAGGATAGCGCTTTAAGTCTAACGTGAAGAAGAAGGATATGTATTGTAGATCTGCTATATTGATGACTATTGAAGATAGGAGTAGAAAAGGTTGACCATGTACAGAGTTCTAGCAGCAAGTATTTATACACAAAAATGGTACACAAACTATACCCTCAATAGCAATAACTCCCAACCATTCAGCCATTCAACAATTATATCATTCGATATACCTGCGTCATATGATCATATCATCATGTATGGCTGAGATACTGGTGTTGTCATTTGCTGTATGTTAATGACGTATCATTGACACAGGATTGCTTGTCCTGTCGGTTACACTTGCCTAATACTAGCCATTTCAAGTTATGTGATCTATAAGTGGGCCTGATCACAACTGTTACGGCGTGCGCTAGGGATACTGGAGATCGCCGTCTGCCGAAGGTAATGTACTAATAATTATTCAGATTATAATTGCTAACGAAGGATACTCAGATATAATCCAACCGGCGAGGTGCCAGGTGGTCAAAGGTCGGATAACTACAGGAGAGTCGAGACACAAAGTCAAGCAGTCGAGTTGCCGAGCCAGCGATCAAGGCTGATAGATCAGGGTGAACACAAGTACGAGTATGTAAATACGAAATTGAAGACTGAGAATATCGGACTGTGAGGATCTAAAAGTATGATATTATATAGGTGCTAGATTTCGAGATCAAAGATCAAAAGAATGAAAGATTGAGAAGCTGGAGAACTACTATGTGGTAGCTCCAGCTTCCTTATATCTAACTCGAGACAGTACTTGACTCAACTAATACTATGGCAAATATAGTCATGACGCCAGCCCCTCCACCTCTAACTGTCAGAGTTTGCTCGGAAACCTTCTCCTATCCACTATTCCTGAGAATCTTCTCCTTGAAACCTCTTCAAGGATGCCTGGCCATAACAACAACAGTTTGTAGCCGTAGTCAATCATCGATGGCAATAATCCTGTGGATTTGTTGGGCATGGCTGCTGCTGCGGCGTCTAAAGCGGGTAGCAATTCGACCCAATCATCTTGGTGGAAACTAACAAATGGCCGCAGTCGTTGGTCCATAATTTGGTTAATGATTTCCGTTTGCCCGTCTGTTTGAGGAAGTTCAACAGTGGATAATTTGAGTTTCACCCGCGCCAACTTGGATAGCTCGTTCATGAAATCCGATATGAATTGCGGGCCTCGATCGCTGGTAATTGTCTTGGGGCAGCCTCGGAAACGCCATACGTATTGATAAAACAAGTCAGCAGCAGTTTTCGCGGTCGCGTTTTTGGTTGTAGGTATGGATATTGGTTGTTTCGACAACCGGTCTACTGCTACCCATATGTTATTGAATCCTCTCTTGTCTGGTACTCCTACTTCGTGGAAATCCATGGAGATATCATCCCATGTACGTTCGGGTACGGGCAATGGTTGCAGCAATCCTGGCGTCTTATCTCGAGGATTGTGTGATCGCCTGCATACGTGGCAATTCTGCACGTATCTCTCGATGTCTCCACTATATTTGGGCCACCAGTATTGTGCAACAACCAACTTCCTCATCTTGTTTCTTCATGCATGAGCTGTCAATGTAGATTCGTGGATCAAACGTAACAACCGGGCACGGAGTGTTATGAATCTTACTTATGGACTGGAATACGGAGCTGTTAAGCTACAGAGGTCGAGTCAGTTTCGGCAAGACAAAGATTTCAAGGGTGCAGGTAAATCACAAATAGTTAATCAAGTAGATATATTTAGTTCTGATTATCGAAGGGTATAAGGTCGTGTATCTTAAAACAAAAGTTGTTCCAACTAAGGAGCAAATTCTAAAATTCCAACCTACATAATTTACGCCCCATTTGCCTAGCCCTAACCAAATTTACGAAATATTCCGTGCGCCACCCAATCCAAATTACCTACAACTAATTCATAACAGTAGGTCCCTCTCTTAGTGCGAGTTCCTACGAGCAGCAGGTCTCGACTTCTTCGGAAAACGAGCAAAAAACTTATCGAGTGCTTCCAAATCTCTTACATGTTCAAAAGGTTCCCAAGTAGGTTGCAAATCGCCAGCCCATTTGACAAGATATTGAAGCTGACCTGATTTCCCAGTTTTTCTGGCATCTAATATTTCCTCAACGTAAAATTCGAGTTCCCCATCAACTTCAACTGGAGGAGGAGGTATTTTTTTGTGCGCAGGAAGAGGGTCTATAGCTACTGGTTCGAGTAACGAAACATGAAAGACTGGGTGAATTCTCATGGTCGAAGGTAAATCCAATTTATAAGCATGAGTCGAGATTTTCGCTCTTATTTTGAAGGGTCCTAGTCGCTTGTAATTGAGCTTGGCAGATGGTCTAGTTGTTCGAATGTTTTTCTGTAGCAGCCAAACTGAAGATCCAATTTCAAATACCGGAGGAGAAATTTGGTGCTTGTTAGCATGCTCAACATAAGTTTCCTGTGCTAGCCGAATTTCCTGTCGAAGGTGCTGCTCGAGTTTTTCTAGTTTTACTCGGAACTGTTGTAGTTCTGGTAACAAAGGTGACAAATTATTTGAATCCTTTCTTAGAATCTCAAATCGAGGGTTGAAGCCATAGTTTGCGAAGAACAGAGTAACCTTAGTGGTTGCAGAAATCGAATTATTGTATGCAAATTCAGCAAGAGACAAATACTCAACCCAATTATCTTGCTGGTACGAAATATATCCCCGCAAATATTGTTCCAGAATAGCATTTACTCGCTCAGTCTGTCCATCTGTTTGGGGATGAAATGCTGTACTAAGGCGAGATTCAATGGATAGAATTTTACTAAGTTCCTTAGTATAGCCAGATGTAAAAATCGAACCACAGTCTGAAATTACTGAGCTCGGAAGACCGTGGAGACGGAAAATCGAATCGCGATAGAGGCGAGCAAAGTTAGTCGAATCCAAGTCAGTATTACAGGGTACAAAATGTGCCATCTTGGTGAGACGGTCAACCACAACAAGTACTGAATCAAATGAGTTAGAAAACGGAAGACCCGTGATAAGGTCTAGAGAGACTGATTCCCAACGTCGCTGAGGAATTTCCAGAGGCTTAATATACCCATAGGGTGCGTGTCGGACAGGTTTTATGCGCTGACAGGTATCACAATTGCGAATGTAACGAGCGATGGTCTTACGAATTCCAGGCCACCAAAAATCGCGAGATATTAGTTCAAATGTAGCTGCCTGTCCTGGATGACCTGCAGCAGGATGCGAATGTCGTGAGCTGATAATGCGCTGCTGGAATTCTAGGTTTTGTGGTATATAAATTAGTCCATTGACTTCTAAAAGACCATCATCATTTTTGCGGCATGTAGCCAAATCGACACCTAGGTGACGAGTTAGTCCCTGATCAAGGGCCTTGAATATGCTCTGCCCAAATGAATCTAATTTCAAATTTTCTTTAATTTCTGCTTCAAAGTGCGCTTCTAGCGCCGAAATTTCAAATTTCTCAGGTCTGAGTATTGTTGCAGGTTGCAGTTCCTCATTTTCAACAGGAAGATCTCCTGATCTTCTAGTTAACACGTCTGCGCGTTGATTTTTACTGCCTGAACGGTAAACAATCTTGAAGTTTAGTTCTGAGAGCTCATTGGCCCAGCGAGCTTGTCTTCTGTTCAAGATTTGTTTTGAGGCAAAGGTTGTCAAGTTCGAATGATCTGTAAGAATCAATAAAGGCTGTGACAAATTGACAACGTATGGTCGAAATTGCACTAGTGATGCTACAATGGCGAGGAGCTCCTTGTCACCAATCCCATAGTTGCGCTCAGCTGAAGTCAAATTTCTCGAAAAGTATGCTATTGGGTGTAGCATTTTTTTACCTGAATGTTGGAAATACTGGGACAGAATTCCTGAGATTGCGAAATCTGAAGCATCTGTTTCGAGGATTGTTTCCAAATTCGGCTCAAAGTGTCGGAGTATTGGAGCTGAACAAAATTTCTGCTTTAAAGCCTCAAATGTTTCTTGTTGTTCATTACACCATTCAAAAGTCGAATTTTTACAAAGTAATTTAGTAAGAGGTTTCACCTTTTGGGAGTAACCTTCTATGAATCAACGATAAAAATTTGCGAATCCAAGAAAAGAATGAAGCTCTTTTACACATGTGGGAGGATTCCACTTGAGTATTGTTGAAACTTTAGCTAGATCCATGGATATACCGGATGTCGAGATAACTGTTATGAATCTTACTTATGGACTGGAAGACGGAGCTGTTAAGCTACAGAGGTCGAGTCAGTTTTGGCAAGACAAAGATTTCAAGGGTGCAGGTAAATCACAAATAGTTAATCAAGTAGATATATTTAGTTCTGATTATCGAAGGGTATAAGGTCGTGTATCTTAAAACAAAAGTTGTTCAAACTAAGGAGCAAATTCTAAAATTCCAACCAACATAATCTACGCCCCATTTGCCTAGCCCTAACCGAATTTACGAAATAGTCCGTGCGCCACCCAATCCAAATTACCTACAACTAATTCATAATAATAACAAACCCAAGGAATTTTGTCGAAGTAGTGAAGAACTCGCATTTTTCTCCCTTGACATAGAGTCCTGCTTGAAGCAACGATTCTAGTATTTGACGGACATGATGGCAATGCTCTTCCAAATTTTGAGAATATATCAAAATGTCATCAAGATAGACGGCACAGAAACGATCGAGATACTGTCTCAAGGTATCATTAACATATTGCTGGCAAGTAGCAGGAGCATTTGTGAGGCCGAATGGCATAACTAGATATTCATATAGTCCATAGCGGGTGCGGAATGCCGTCAAATGTTCATCTCCTTCTCGAATTCTAATCAAATTGTATGCTCCACAACGATCGAGTCGAGTGAATATTTTTGCAGCTTGTAGTTGGCAGAGAGGTTCATCTATTAAGGGCAGTGGATATCAATTTTTTTTGGTCAGGGAATTAAGCCCTCTGTAATCCACACAGAATCTCAATCCACCTCCAGGCTTACGAACGAATAAAACTAGTGAGGCCGAGGACGAAGATGAAGGACGAATGAATTTTTTTTTTAGATTTTCCTCAAGGTAGTTCCAGAGAGCGCGAAGTTCCAAATTCGACATATTGTATAACGGGCCAAATGGAGGCTTTTTGCCTTCCTCAAGTTCTATGCTATGGTCGACATACCTATGAGGAGGAAGCTTATCTGCTTCCTTTCTAGTGAACAGCGGCAACAAGTCATGGAATTCCGGTGGGATTTTTTGAAGTAATTCCTTGCACTCTTCAGATTCGGATTTTTCGGATTTTTCTAGATGCTCCTCAATTTCTGTAGGAATACTCTTGCATACAGTACCTTGATCTGCTTGGAGTAAACTTAACCCTGAGACTGATCGGGAAGGAGCTTTGGATTAGTCATGAATTAGTCATAGAAGGAAAGGTGGTCAGAGCTGAGATGGAAAACTATTCTGGGGTTGAGTTCCTTTGGAAGAAGAGTCAGTGAATAGAAGTGGTTGCGAGATATATACTTAATATAATATATTTGTTAATTTGCCCCAAAGAAAACCTACAGTAGCCGTCGCTCTAAGATTTACAAACAACGGGTTATGAGACCGGAACAGCGCAACACTGCCTAGAATTAATAAATGCAAACAAAAAACAGCTTTGAGTAGGAAATCGTCGGGAAGAAAATTAAACAAAGCAACATACACCAAAAATTAACTCCAGTAAATGCCAGGATCGCCAAGTGAAGAAACACCAGAGCAGTTTGAGACGTCCAAGAAAACCAAATCCCTTCACTTTGACTCAAAGGCAGGTAGATTCAGATATAAAGGGAGATTTATAACTACCTCTGAAGCCGAACGCCTTGCGAAGGAAGAATTTTGTGAACTAACTCAAAGATCCGAAAAAGTATCAACAACATCCCTGGAAACCAACATGAACAAAAAAATGAATAAAAGGACTTTAGAGCTGGACACGATCTTGGATGGAGCAGAGGCATGGGCAGGATGGACGACTGCACTTTTTAATGCGTTATATGTCCATGATATTCCAGGAACAGACTATACACAATGGGAAATTGTCACTGGAGAATACACCATGCCATACTTGTTGCCAAAAGATGAGAACAAAGCTAGTACTGTAGTTGAGAGCACACCCGCACAAGTAAAATTATGGAAACAGGCTAATGCAGTCGCATTATCTACCATTAGGAAAAATTGCTCAGTACTAGTTAAAGCTCGGATAGGTACTTGTGTAACGGCATATGAAGCATTCAAGGAACTAGAAAAGGCATTTCAAAGTCAGACGTCTATAGAATTCTACAGCCTGTTAAATAGCCTGATGATCAATGCTTTTGACGACCGGAAAAACGATGTTGTGTCACATATTGCTCAATACGAGCAGGTATGGAACAATTTTGTCGGGATTATATCCAGGGCAAAACTTGACAATGATGATGGCATGGGGAGAGGACTTTTGGAGTTCAGCAGAAGCGACAAAGCTAAGGCTGAGTTTCTACTTAGATCCTTAGGAACACATCATGCCAATACAATTGAAAATATCAGGGCCAAAGAATACAGCTACCATGATGTCGTACTAAAATTAACACAATTTATTTCGTCAAAGAAACAGAAAAATGATGGCACAAAGGAAGAGCCTGTAGTGCTCAAGACTAAAACCACAAAATATTTGACCAAGGAGTGCAACTATTGCCAGTCTATAGGACGCAAAGGCATAGGGCACATTGATGATGAGTGTTGGACCAAGAAAAAGGTTGAGAAGAAAGCAAGAAAGTTTGAAGTAGAGGAAGAAGAGAGCTTCCATATAGACAACTTCAGAATAGGCAGGACGCAAACCTGCAACAATAACTTTGAATGGGATACAGGGGCAAGCCATCACACTACAAATCGACTCGATCTCTTGTTTAATGTGCAAAACTGTAATCTAACAATAAGAGGCCATGATGGAAATATATCCCAATGCCGTAAGACTGGAACAGTAAGATTCAACCACAAGGGGAAGAAGATAGAACTGAAGAATGTGCTATACGACCCAACATACAGCAATCTCATCAGCGGGCAAAGAATCCCTGAATATTTGACAAAGGCTTCAAAAAGAAGTATTATTCTAAAGATAGGACCGAAAAAAGTCTGTGAGATGGAAAGAGATGGGAACGGGAATGGATTTATCAGTATAGATCGAGTTCATACCGCAGATTGCCAAGAGACCTTACATCAAACCAAAGAAGCTCTTAAATTACATCAAAGGTATGGACATATTTCATTTGATACCCTCAAATCTCTCCCTGAATGCCCCAAATTCTCCTCAAATCCTCGGTGTGAAGCATGCGAAAAAGGTAAAACTACAAAGCCAGCAGCTAAAGAACAATCAACCAAAATCCGGACATCAAGGACCTTGCAACAAATTCACGTGGATCTAGTAGGACCTATAACGCCACAAGCAGGATCACATAAATATCTGTTAGTAGTAACAGATGACTTTAGCAGATATACAGCATGCACACCTTTATCAAAGAAGTCTGATGCCCCGGAAAAATTATCTCAGATAATTGTAGCCTTGGAAAATGCGACTGAACGAAAAGTTAGTGAAATCCAAGCGGATTGGGGCACAGAGTTTCGGAACAGCAAGCTGGAACATATGTGCAAAAGTAAGGGAATTAGAATGAAAGAGACAGTTCCAGGGCACAGTGAGACAAACGCCATAGCGGAAAGAGCGAACCGGACAATAATGACAATGGCAAGAACCGCGATAAAAGGAACAGATGGGAAAATAGCTGCGAACAAATGGAATCAAGCAGCATCCTGGGCAACATATACGAAGAATCGAGTCCCGCACAGGACACTATCAGGTAGATGTCCAGTTGAGATAATGCTGGGAAAAGACGGAAAGGAAGAAAGAAAATTCCTCAAGTCGTTTGGACAAAAAGTAGTATGCTACGAGTACAACCAAACTCATGGACAAAAAATAAACGACCGATCTTTCGAGGCTATGATTATAGGATATTCTGGAACGCACGGAATTTATCAAGTCCTCAAAAAGGATGGATCAACCAAGTTGGTGAAAAATCCGAAAGAAGTTCACCATGTGCAAGAAGAACCCAAGAATGAAGAAAATCCCCCAATATTTTCACAGAAAGATCAGACCCTGGAACCACCATCACAAGCCATAGAACAGGAACCAAATAGGTCACAAAAATCTCGAAAAACCCCTGAACAATTTGAACAGTTATACGGGAAACGAAAGTCGCAGAGAACTCCCGCGCCCAGCTTGAAGAAACGAGAAGGGAACATATATGAAAACCCCAATGATTCAGGCCTCAAAAAGGCAATCTCGAAATTATCAGATCTATGTGGAAACTTTGAAACCTGTGAAAAGGTCCCACATGAGGCCAATAGGGCTATATAATATTACGCTCACAAGGCCCAGATAGGAGCAATAGGAGTAGATGAAGATCATCCCACTGAGCAACAAGTCAAAGAAGGTCCACATGCTAAACAATGGGCAGAGGCTCGAGAGAAAGAGCGAGCACAACTTAGACGTTACGGTGTCTATCGTATCATCGAAAAGGCAGATAAACCTGAAGGAACACGAATAGTGGATACCAAATGGGTGTACGTCATTAAAAGAAGCATAGATGGACAAATAGAAAAGTTCAAGGCAAGAATGGTAGGAAGGGGTTTCTCTCAAACCATGGGCGTCAATTATGATGAGACATATGCACAGATGATGCGGCCAGAAACATGGAGACTTTTAATTGTAATAGCTCTATACAAAGGATGGGATATCCGACAATGGGATGTTGTGGCAGCATATCTTCGAGCCAAACTTAACCATGATGTGTATGTCAAAGATATCAACAAAGAAGGCAAAACAGAGTACTGGAAACTAGAAATGGCCTTATATGGTCTGAAACAAGCCGGTCATGAATGGTTTAACAAGCTGAAGGGAATACTACAAAGTTCCGATTGCCAAATGAAACAATGTGTGAAGGACGAAGGTTGTTACCACAGAACAACCCAAGACGCACTATTAGGCACTCATGTTGATGATATAATTGGAGTTGGCACTCAAGACGCTCTAGAAAATATCGAAAAGGGAATCGAAAAACATGTTGAATTGGATAAGCGTGGTAAACCAAAAAAGATGCTTGGAATAGAAATGAAATGGGAAGATCGCGGTAACACAGTTGTGATGACCCAAACAATGCTCATAGAATCACTCTCCAAACAACACAATGTGATTGCCAAGGCGAGTCTACCACAGGACAGAACATATTTCGAGGAAAATTCACAAATAGAGCCTGCAGATTCTAGAAACTACCAACAAATTGTTGGAGGATTGTTGTTCATATCACGGATGACCAGACCTGACATAGCTATACACGTGAACCTATTAGGGAGACGTGCGCAAAGTCCAAATACTTTAAATCTGACAGCAGCAAAGATGTTACTATCCTATTTGTTAAGTACCAAAAAGGTAGGGTTAAGACTTTGCAAGCCCGAAAACCTCGACGTAGAAGTAGTCACAGACGCTTCGTACGTAGGAGAAGAGGGAAAATCACAAAGTGGATGTATGACCTTTGTAGGTGTAAGGATTCCCTGTTTCATTCTTAATTTAGTATATATTTTTAGTCTTCTTCCAAGCGGCTATGACAATACCGTAGCTCTTGGCACTGGGTACTCTATTATTAGGATAAGACTTATGTCATGGTGGAACAATGGAAGGAAATCATGTAAATAAATAAGGGCTTGGTCTACTGAAGCTGAGCTCTCCACGCTTAGTTTTCTGTCATACCCAACACCTTCGGATTACCTCGGATTACCTTTTGTACCTTTAGTTACCACTAGTACCCACTCAAACCTTTAGACCTCTTAGCCATTTATATTACCCATCTTTCAAACCTTTAGTTCCTCCTAGCTATCTCCAGTAGACCTTCAGTCATCTCTTACGACCCATCCGACCTCTTCTCACCCTCCAATTCCGCTTCAAGTAAAACGCCTGCGCTCCAATCTGACACAGGGTTAAGTTTACTCCAAGCAGATCAAGGTACTGTATGCAAGAGTATTCCTACACACTCCCCTACTCGAGCATTCCTGTACTGTAATATGTTAGCTGATTATCCATTCATTGAAATTTCTATCCTCCAATCCCCAATCCTGGCTTTTGGTAGCAATTTTGTCAACGGGTCTGCTAGATTCTCCTTTCCGGGTATTGTTTTGATAATCAGGTTCCCATTTTGAATTTGTTGTCAAAGGTAATGATGTCAAACTTCAATGTGCCTTGTTCTTCGTGCAAATTTGTTCGTCTTTGAGAGCTTATAGCCTCCTTCAGAATCAGTTATCAGCATTGGTATAACTTGGATTTGATTTATGTGTAATTCTTCAAGAATCTGACTGGTCCATGCTGCATCTTTTGCTCCTTCTCCTGCTGCCATATATTCCGCTTCAGTAATAGATTGTGCTACTATATCTTGCTTGCGAGTCCACCATCCTATCGGCTGTTTTCCTACTGTCAGATTGGAGCGCAGGCGTTTTACTTGAAGCGGAATTGGAGGGTGAGAAGAGGTCGGATGGGTCGTAAGAGATGACTGAAGGTCTACTGGAGATAGCTAGGAGGAACTAAAGGTTTGAAAGATGGGTAATATAAATGGCTAAGAGGTCTAAAGGTTTGAGTGGGTACTAGTGGTAACTAAAGGTACAAAAGGTAATCCGAGGTAATCCGAAGGTGTTGGGTATGACAGAAAACTAAGCGTGGAGAGCTCAGCTTCAGTAGACCAAGCCCTTATTTATTTACATGATTTCCTTCCATTGTTCCACCATGACATAAGTCTTATCCTAATAATAGAGTACCCAGTGCCAAGAGCTACGGTATTGTCATAGCCGCTTGGAAGAAGACTAAAAATATATACTAAATTAAGAATGAAACAGGGAATCCTTACACCCTGAGACTGATCAGGAAGGAGATTTGGATTAGTCATGAATTAGTCATAGAAGGAAAGGTGGTCAGAGCTGAGATGGAAAACTATTCTGGGGTTGAGTTCCTTTGGAAGAAGAGTCAGTGAATAGAAGTGGTTGCGAGATATATACTTAATATAATATATTTGTTAATTTGCCCCAAAGAAAACCTACAGTAGCCGTCGCTCTAAGATTTACAAACAACGATTCACCTAACAGAAACAGCGAAGACTTCAAGGTTTTCACGCTTTGCTAATTTGTTGATAACTGTCACGGAATATATGAATGGAATATCTGGATCTGGATGGGTCGGGATAGATAACTGTGTTGTGCGATAAGGAGAGTAAATCTAACTATGTACATGGAAGTCTCTAAGTCCTAAGTTCGCTAAGCCATTCCTAGGACTTAGTCCCGTGACAGAACAGATTGAGACATCAGAGTCCCTATTATTGAGACAATGAGACTGACAGAATTCTGATGTGAACAAGATCGAATTTGAAGACCAATGAATTATAGGGTCATGACAATTGAGCCAAGCTTTTCCAAGTATAATAGGATAATCTGAGAGCTTTGTTACCTGGAACAGGGCACACTCAGAATGATCACCAAGCTGTAAACTTAACTCAATCTCGTGTGTTATAGCTCCACTAACTGATTCACGGCCATCAACAACTTTTAAAGTCTCAGGATATTTTTTCTTTTTTGGTATTAAATTATTTTTTTCAAGGAAATGAGAATCAACAAAGAGCGAAGTTGTGCCGGAATCCACCATTGATGAAGAAGAAATATTTTTGTTGATTATAGTGTTTAAAACAAGTGGTGGTTTATTTCCCAAATTGAAGTTAATTGAATGTCTTGCGGCCCGAATTTTACTAAAAGATTGCAGCTTATCCTCTAGATGTTGTCAATGGTGCTAGAGGTGTTCGCATTCCCAGGGTCAAGAGTTCGATAATTCAAGGGTTCGACAGTTCAAAAGTTCGACATTAGATAATATTCATTAATTCTAAAGAGTTCCTAAAAATACAAGACCATAATCTACCGAACTAGAGTTATCCCAAATACCCATTATATACTCCTCACCATTGTTCTCGAAATTTCCAGTATACTCTGGTACAGAATAGAAAGGAGTAGTATAGAAAAGCATGGACAAGTACAGATCGGAACAGAACGGAGCAGAACGAAGTAGAATAGAACAGAAAATGTTGGAATTTGCCCCATTTCTTACGATAATCGGCATTCCTTGTAAATATGAACAACTATCCTACATGATACATTTTAGTTTCTTTTCGCTGATAATCTTTTCTCTCATGCACTTGTATGTGCGGGGTATTATGATACCGGGTTCAAATGCAGCGAGAGAAATTTTCACACATACTTTGCGGCTAATGGGATGGCGTTAATGGTGCGGGGTTCAATTCTATCCCACTTCACTGCACAATTGTTTCGTGGTCAGCTGTGCTGAAGACTTTTTACTGTAATAATTGTTGTTTGCATACCCACTTTAACTCTAGGATATGCACACATAAATACGCGTTTTACATGTAACTTAGAACTTTAATGGAAACAATATTCTTTGAGCTTTACTTTCTGCTCGTCTTACTCGGAAATCGCAACAGATTATGAGACCAAACCCGCTCTACTTATCTCTGGGTATAAATACTTCTGACTCTGTCTTCTTTTTCTTTCTTCAGCGATTTCTTGCTTCCATTCACCTGCTTACTCTTTATTCTTTTTGAACTAAGTTCAAACGCTTTCGACATCTCCCGACATCTATCAACTTTCTCGACTTCTTCTTACCCACTTCTCTCGGCATGTCTACCAACGACATTTTGAAGGCACTCCAATGTGCCCCTCAGTTAAGTACCTCCACTTTCACTCGGTGGTCTGACCTTGTCGAAAGGGTTTTCAGCAATCTCGACATTGAAGCTCACATCTATGAGCACATATCGGGACTCCACGATCTCAATGTGGAGAACGCCAAAACTTCTCCTCTTCATCGACAGGACCTTCAAATTCAGGTCGCTCTTATCTCGCTTGTCCCGGAGGAGTTATTCCACCTCGTTTCTAATTTGAAAACAGCAAAAGAGATGTGGGACTCCATACAGACATTCTTTAAGCCGAGATGTGAAGGTACTGTCGTGACTCTTCTCAAGGACTTTTGGCGCTTCGAAATGCCCGATGGCACCACTGTCGACAAGTTCGCTGAAGAACTAGTACGTCGTCAGATGCGCATCGCCTGTATCGACCCTACACTAAAGCCAAGGGACGATATTATGAAAGGCTACCTTCTTGATTTCTTTGATACCTGCTGTGGGGGGTACTTTGCTGGGTCTGTCACTACCCTTCGAAACAATACGGACTGTTCTTTCGCCAGTGCCGTGCAATCTCTTCGGTCGACCCAGGCCAACTACGAGGGCCACAAACCTCTTCCTTCTGCTTCTTTCGCTTCCGGCAGCCGCGAACCAGGAACACCACCCGCCAACTATCCCTCAAATACATCGGTTAATCCCCACCTGGGTAAAACCTGTACACACTGCAGACGAGTTAATCATACTCGTGAGACTTGCTTCTCGTGGCTTAGAACTCCTGATGGATCGAGATGGGCTGCTAAGAACCCTGAAAAGGCGGCAATAACTCGATCCCTTTTTCGCAAATTTGGAAGGAAAAGGGATGGGCCTAGCTCCGGAGGTGCCTCGAACAGACGAAATTCTGGCGAAGCTTGGATTGTGTCGGAATACGTTTTGTCCGCATCCAGCTGCCCGGTAGTGAAAGATGTGGTCCTTGACACGGGTGCAACTAACCACATTTTTGCGGACAGAAACTATTTCACTTCTCTGTCTGCAACTAAAAAACGTGTTCAGACTGCATCTGGGCATATTCTTTCGGTTCAGGGTATCGGCTCTGTCAGTTTCGATGTCGGAAATTTCTTTGATAGTTCACTGAGTAGAACTATCACCCTCGACAATGTTTGGTACCTTCCTTCTTGTACCAAGAACCTTGTCTCGGGTTCTCAGTTGCATTCCGATGGCTATGGAATGCACACTTCTAAAAATGGGTTGTCTATTGTCCGTGGCGAGGACAATAATTCTTTAGCAACGCTCGGGTAAAAGACGGCTTATTCTGCTTCAACGTCGTCAAATCTTCACCCAATTCTTTAATTTCTTCGCGTACTTTACTTTCGTCGCACCGCTCTTCATCTTCTAACTTAACCTCGTCCACTGCTTTGATCACGAAGGGAAAATCGCCTACTTCTTGCGATAACTATTCTTCTTTTTCCGACGTGCCTTCCGCTGCTTTAATAACGAAGGGTAAATCGTCCGTTTCTCGCGGAAAACTTTCTTTAAATTCTGCAACTTTAACTTCTCTACCTTCGAATTCTGTATCTGAAATTTCTCGGCTTATTCATCACCGATGTGCGCACATCGGTGCTGGAATTCTTTCATTACTTGACAACAGCCAACTAAATCAGATGACCGACAAAAAGGTCCCTTTCGAAAAGAATTCTTTCTTACAGTCAATTAAGGACTGCGATGTTTGCCTTTCTTGCAAACAAGTTGAGAAAATCCGTCGTGACCCCTCTCTCCGGCCAAAGAGTGTTCTACAGCTGGTTCATTCTGATACTTGGGGGAGGTGTCGTGCGACCGGTATACTCGGTGCCAATTACTTTGTCAGCTTCACCGATGACTTTTCACGCGAGAGCGAAGTCTTTCTACTTCAGAGTCTCACTGAGGTTCCCTCTTGTTTCGCTAAATACAAGGAATCAAAAGAACTTCAGACTGGGGAGAAAATTAAAGCTTTTCGAAGTGACGGCGGCACCGAGTATAATCTCATCAACTTCGGGGGCATTTCTCATCAAAAGAGTGCCCCATATACACAGCACCAGAACGGAGTGTCAGAGCGATTAAATAGAACGCTCGTCACGATGGCTAGGTGTATGCTTTCTCATGCACATCTCCCTCTTCGATTCTGGGATGCTGCAATTTCTTCGGCCTGTTACTTACTTAACCGTCTTCCTCATTCTCACCAAAAGATTTCTCCTTACGAAATCTTTCACGGTTTTTCTTCTGGCCTTTCTCACTTGAGAGTCTGGGGCTGTCTCTGTTATGTTCTTATAGACAGTGAAGACCCCAACGATACAAGCTTTCTCCTACTTCTCTTAAAGGAATTTTTATTGGTTATTGTGATTCGCCAACACAATACCGTGCTTACTTGCCCTCCAAGCAGGGTCGCAACAAAATTGTCGTCTCAGCAAATGTCCGATTTGTGGAGGACAAATTCTGGGATTGGAGTAGGTCCGCTCAAGAGCAATTTGGTGATTTAGAAATTGAGTCTGGAAACATTGGCAGCTCAAATCACAACAAAGAAATTTCTCAAGCTCTGAGGGGGCTAACCCCAATCCCGTATACTCAAGGATGGATTCTTCTAACCAATCTCATCCCATTTCTTTCTCGACAACTTCTTCTGTTGCCTCTCAGGAATATCTTTTAATCCCTGATGAAGGCATAACTTCAAGTGTTCCTTTCAACACCCCTCCAACTGCTACGCTCCATCCAGTTTCTTCAGCAGGGCAAAATGATCCAGATGCTCAACCTCTTGTAGCAAGTCTTAGAAGGAGTAGCAGGATAGCCAAACAGATTGAGAGCAGTTCTAATTTGCAGCCGGAGCCTCGAATTCTTTACGTCGGTGGAGATGCCCCATCCCCCGAAATTTCTCAGAGGCAATTAATGGCCCAATAGTTTAGAATGGAAGGCTGCAATAAAAGACGAACTCGACTCACTATCTGAAAAGAAGGTGTTCACTCCCGTTACTCATGTTCCTCACGGGAGGAAACCTATTGGATCTAGGTGGGTGTTCAACGTCAAATCAGATGGCAGGTTTAAAGCAAGACTTGTCGCTCAGGGATTTCGTCAAATCTATGGCGTTGATTTCTTTGAAACTTATTGCCCACCCTTCGGATGGATTCTTTGCGGATTCTTTTAGCTGTATCAGCCTACCTTGACTGGGAAATTCACCAAATCGACATTAAAACAGCATACCTAGAGGGTGATCTTCAGGAGATTATTTATATGAAAGCACCCGAAGGTTTGTCTGGTTCGAAATTCTTACTGGTGAATAAGGCCCTATACGGGCTTAAACAATCAGGCAAGGTATGGAATGATAAGCTTAATTCTAAATTACTTTCACTCAATTTTCTTTCTTCTTCAAGCGATCAATGCGTCTATGTACACTCCAGGAAGCCTGTCGCACTGGGTGTATATGTTGACGATCTGGTAATATGTGGGAAATTTCTTTACGATATCCTTGACTTAAAGAAGCAACTTTCTTCGGCTTTTCCAGTTAAGGACCTCGGTGAACTTACCACAGTTATCGGATGGCAAATTACACGTGATCGAAGTACTCGGACCCTTCAAATTTCTCAGTCCGAGTATATTTCTGATAAAATTAATTCTTTTGGTTTAGGAGAGGCAAAATCATCTTCCTCGCCTCTTGACGGGTACGATGGGATCCTTCCAACCCTGGAAGGCGATACTAGCGCTGATGAGTCAGCTTATTCCAGTGCTGTGGGAAGCCTTGGTTATGCTGCAAATAGTACCCGTCCCGACATTTCTTTTGCCACCTCACAACTCGGCAGTTACAATTCTTCTCCTTCTCAACGACACTGGAACAGTGTCTGTAGGGTGCTCAGGTATTTGAAAGGCACCCTCGATTTTTGTATTACTTACAGTTTTGGGCCTGCTTCTCATTCTCAGGACCACAAAGCAATTCTTTTTTCTGATTCCGACTTTGCTTCCGACACTCATTCACGGCGATCTACAAGTGGACACATAATTATGCTTGGTAACGGCCCCATTTCTTGGCAGTCCCGAAAACAGAAATCCGTTTCGACATCTACTGCTGAGGCCGAATATGTTGCACTCTCAGAAGCTTCGAAACAGTCAATCTGGGTCAGTCGTATGCTTAAAGAACTACATGTCGCCGACCAATTTCTTTACAACGGAGGCATGTTAGTATATACCGACAACCAGAGTGCTATGGCAATTGCAAAGGGCACTAATTCTTCAAAGACCAAGCATATTGATGTTGCCTACCATTTTGTTCGCGAGAAAGTCGATAGTGGCGAGATTTCTATTTCTTATATTCCTACTGGCAAAATGATTGCCGATATTCTCACCAAACCTCTTTCTGCACCAAAGGCTCGGCCTCTTTGCGCAGAAATCTTTAACTCTAAATGAACGTATAATTTCGGATACGTTGTTCAGGGGGAGTGTTGGAATTTGCCCCATTTCTTACGATAATCGGCATTCCTTGTAAATATGAACAACTATCCTGCATGATACATTTTAGTTTCTTTTCGCTGATAATCTTTTCTCTCATGCACTTGTATGTGCGGGGTATTATGATACCGGGTTCAAATGCAGCGAGAGAAATTTTCACACATACTTTGCGGCTAATGGGATGGCGTTAATGGTGCGGGGTTCAATTCTATCCCACTTCACTGCACAATTGTTTCGTGGTCAGCTGTGCTGAAGACTTTTTACTGTAATAATTGTTGTTTGCATACCCACTTTAACTCTAGGATATGCACACATAAATACGCGTTTTACATGTAACTTAGAACTTTAATGGAAACAATATTCTTTGAGCTTTACTTTCTGCTCGTCTTACTCGGAAATCGCAACAGAAAATAATAGAACAGATTAAGGTAGAATAGAACAGAATAGCACACATATCATCGTACATAGTTCCTATTGATTTAGAATAGGCCCTTGGTCCGTGACAGATGTCCTAGTTTTTTGTTTCAAATATAGTAGACGAATTTTCTTCAGGTTGATCTGGTGATTGTACAATTGCAGATGCTACTTTACTTTTTTTTGCTTCCGCCTTTGGGCAATACCTGACAAAATGCCCAGACGCTCCACAATATGTACACAAATTATTTGTCCTACGATAGGCATTGCACGATGCTGCATCGAGCTCCATGGGTTCTCCAGGAGGTTGCTGGGGGGCAGATTGGGGCAAAGGTGGGGGCAAATACGATTTTGAGCTCGCTTGCTTCAGTCTCAAGGGCGAGGTTAGGACAGTGTTCCACAGGGTGCGTATGTGGTCTAACGGAGATCTAGGTGGTAGATGAAGGTGATGAGTGGGTCGAAGGGATGACTGGTCTTCTCTAGGAAGAGACAAATAGGTAGATAGTAGCGATAGAGGCTACACGTGGGTCTTGCTGATGAAGAGCTGGAAAGAGATAAATGGTCTTCCCAAAGAAGAGATGGGTAAACAAATGTATTGTTAAGGTAATTGAAGAAGACGTTGCGTGAAGAATAATGCTTCTTCACACCGAGTATTTATATACATAAAATTACCAAATAGCATGTACCACACCGCCTCTATGCCAAACAATCTGCTACACATCACCTAATGAGACTAGCCTACTCTTATCAGTCTTCCTTGCTAGTTTTAAAAGTGCATTGAACTATAATTTGTGTTTTAGCCTAGCCGTCCACATGACGTTTCATATTACGCTATGCCACAACGATCCATGAAATTCAGTGGATTATTCTGTAGCCTCAATGGCCCCACGCTCTTTTTCTCTTGTGATCGTGCCTGATTCTGGTTGTCTAATTTAATGCACAATGCAGCGAATTCATTTATTGTTGATGGGACATCTCTTCCCACTAGTATATCCTTGATTCCATCCTTTAGTCCACGGCGGAAGTGGTGGATTTTCACAGCATCTTCGTTCCAGCCAAGTTGCAATATTAACGCCGAAAATCTAGAAAAGTATGCCGAACAAGATGAATATTGTTTGAGCTGATCTAACTCCCTCTCAGACGTGGCGTATGAATCAGGATCTGCAAAGGCCGCTCTCAGGGCATGCATCAAGTTGTCGAAGGTGTCGAATTGAACTTTCCCATCGGATTCGTTCACAAAAGGCTCAAGCCATTCAAATGCCTCACCACGGAGGTAGCTGGCAGCGAAACTAATTTTTTCATTATCAGATCTAAAATCGTTTGGATTTTGACCAAACCAGAGTGCTAATTGTCTGGAGAGCGCCTTAAATTTATCACGATCTCCATAGAGCAGGTCAGGCCTGTTGCCTTCTTGCCTTGATGTCGAAGTCGATGGTTTAATTGTGCGGCACGAATCCATACCAAGCGAGAAGTACTCGTACATCAGAAATTGCTGATTATCGCAAGCTGTAGAGGGGATCTGTGGTCCCATAATCTCAGGATGACTGGCAGCTTGCTTACCCATTACAAAAGCTTGGGTACAGAACATTTTGACCTTAGGATGTGCACCCATTGGTATCGGAGCCGAAGAGCTGGTTGGCTGGCTCTGAATTTCCCCGATCAGAGCAGCTAATTTATCCCACTCGCTCCCAAGTAAATTGGCATTTGCAGTAGTTGATTCTTCGGTCGACATTTTTGATTTTAACTTAATTAATCGAGTTGGATTTAGATTTGTCAAAGCTGACTCGAGGTCTGTAATGTGAGTTCGAACAAAGTGTTATGAATCTTACTTATGGACTGGAATACGGAGCTGTTAAGCTACAGAGGTCGAGTCAGTTTCGGCAAGACAAAGATTTCAAGGGTGCAGGTAAATCACAAATAGTTAATCAAGTAGATATATTTAGTTCTGATTATCGAAGGGTATAAGGTCGTGTATCTTAAAACAAAAGTTGTTCCAACTAAGGAGCAAATTCTAAAATTCCAACCTACATAATTTACGCCCCATTTGCCTAGCCCTAACCAAATTTACGAAATATTCCGTGCGCCACCCAATCCAAATTACCTACAACTAATTCATTACAGTACTCAACTTGAAGTAACGACGCCTTATTCGTCGTATCAAAATGGGGGTAGTGAAAGGTCCAACCGTGTGATACTTGATAAGCTACGGACCGTCATGGTGGATCAGGCTATACCTGAATTCCTTTGGCCAGAACTAATACGCGCCGTGGCTCATATCACAAATCGAACAGCCAATCATGTGTTTGAAAAAACACCATTCGAAATGTTCATGGATCATATCCACCCCACAGATGGCAATAAATCGTCCATAGCCCATCTCAGAGTGCTTAGATGCAAAGCATATATCCAAATTCCAAAAGAAAAGAGAGCTCACGCAGCCAAACTAGCCGTAAGAGCTGAGGTTGGTATTTTGGTTGGATATGAAGGGAATAGCATCTATCGCCTATACATGCCATCAAGAAGCGGAAAGAAGATAGTAAGATCTTCTCATGTTTGATTCGATGAGCATGGTTTCATATAGATGCACCCCTAGAGGAGTTTGAACTTCAGTCGAGGGGGATACTCAATTAATCACTGAATCCACATCTCAACAGAAATTATCGAGAAATTGTGGAGGAAATTCAAATCAGAACACTGAGTCAAGTCGACCTCGACCAAATCTCCTTTAGAAATAGTTCATGAAAATCTTGGTTCCCTACAGAAGGAAGTGACCAATGACGTTGACACAGATGAATGAATTGTCAGCGAGCCAGAGGAAACCGTTGAAATGCCTATGCAAACGAACGCGACTGACGAAGGTTCAATGCTTGAAGCTAACAAAGGTTCCCAAGAAGAGAAAAAGTATTGTCAAGACAAGTATAGAAAAACTAGAGTGTACGAGTCTCCTACAGAAACTCGAATGACACGATCGCGTGCGGCTCAGCTAAAGTCAGAACTAGCCAAAGATAATTCGTCTGCAGCAGCCGCATTCATTGCAGGGAGAGATATATCCGACGACCCTGAAAATATTGAAGAAGCCCTGTCGAGTAAGAACGCTAACAAATGGAATCTTGCAATTCTTCGGGAGTATGAGTCTCTTCTACAAAAGAAAACTTGGGCACTAGCTCAGAAAAAAGATATACCAGCTGGTCAACAATTGTTATCAGTCAAATTGGTATTTAAAACCAAGCGTGATAAGGAAGGCAAAGTCCTCAATTACAAAGTCAGATGCTGTATTCGAGATTTGAACAGAAGTATGGTGTCGACTACGAAGAGACGTTTGCTGGTGTAGCTCACTTGGAGACATGGAAAGTAGCCTGAGGGTTAGCAGCTCTCTATGGTCTCGAGATGGATCAAATGGATGTCATTACAGCATTCCTGGATAATGACATGGATAAAAAGGTTTATGTAATGCTAACCCCCTTTTTGGGAAGAGATCCCCAACAGTAATCACATTGGAAAACTTCTTTTTGGAATGTATGGCCTGAAGCAAGGCCCTAGGCTATGGCAAGGCCCTGGGCTATGGCAACAATTACTGGCTAAACAGTTGGCAATAATAGGGTTCAAACCACTGACAGCCGATCCGGGAACATATGTACATGAGGATAAATGGTTCATAATGGTGACCTAATGTCGACGACATACTCTTGATAAAAAAAGGTGTCGAATTCGCAAGATGAAGAAAAAACTACTGGGCCTATTCGAAACAGAAGATATGGGACAGCAGCTGATTATCTAGGAGTTAGGATTTTCAGGACTGGAAAAAAGATCAGATAATACTCTGTCAAG
>OENG01000079.1:0-11872 GCA_900239735.1 Blumeria hordei DH14 | reverse complement strand
ATCCCAACCCTCAGTCAAAGGGAAAGGCAAAGAAACACTTGCCTCATCTATCTACTCAACCCCACAAGTTGAAACTAACCATAGCATTGAAACCACCATTTGGTAATAAGTGCTTACCAATCCTGATATCATTAAAAGTAGATCAAATATCACTACATCCAAAGGAGATAGTCAGATGGCTTGGTATTTGGTTTGATCGAAAACTAACCTTCAAGACTCATGTGGACAAGCGGCTTCAACTGGCCAATGGAGCTCTTCAGAGGATCATAAGGCTAGCTTCTCCATCCAAAGGACTCAAATTCAATGCTTTGAGGCAGTTGTATTTATCCTGTGTCACATCTGTGCTTGACTATGGGTCTGTGATGTGGTCTGGAAGATATGGTAAACAACAACTCACCAATAAATACCAAAAGCTCCAAAATAGGGCTGTCAGATTCATTACTGGTGCATATCCAAGCAGCCCTGCACAAGCTCTGCAGGTGGAAGCAGCAATATTACCAACAACAGTGAGGCATTTGAAGCTAGAGAATAACTATGCACTTAGATTACTGGGGCTCCAAACTAATCATCCAATACTAGAAGTACTAACTCAGGCCTTGCAGGATGAATTAGACACCAATCATCTTCAAACAACAGGTGATATTGGAATGTTTAGTCTTGTTGACCAGTGTCCATCTAGGCTTTTTCAACTGGCCAAACATCTGAAACAACTGGGCAAATTTGGAAGTATGGAGCAGTCTAGACAAAACTGGGTTCCACCTTGGCTAACCACCAGTATCAAAACAACTATCTCTCAGAAGCCCAAACATCTGGCTCGAACAGAGCATCTGAATCTCCTGGCCAAATTATCTCTTGAGGACTGTCTAGTATATACAGATGGATCACTGTCCCCAGGAGGAAGCAGCAGCATTGGCTTTATTATCTATCTCCCTGTCACAAGGCAGATCAAATGCTACTCATTCAACCTTGGTAACAGAATGGGCATCACTGATACAGAAACATATTGCATCCTGAAGGCCATCCAAACTGTCAAGAAACTAAATATTTCTGGAGATATCTTCATCTTCTCTGACAGCCAAGCTTCACTATCTCGGATCCAAAATAAACCAACCAAAATCTGTCATCAAATAAGAAGCTCTGCAAAACACCTAAGCCTACATTTTCATTGGTGCCCTGGACACATGGGTATAGAGGGAAATGAATTGGCAGATAGACTAGCCAAAGCTGGGGAGAAAATACCTGCTATGAGGAAAGACAAATATACCACATTATCCTTCTTAAGAGAAAGAATGAGGCAACAGATAGTCATCTCTTGGAAACAAAGATGGCAATCAGAGCTATTTCGAGAAGAAAAGGGCAGAAAGGCCAAAGGACTTGGAAAGTATTACAGGATATTTGCATTAAAAGATACTCCAGACTTCAAGCTCAAACCCTACAACTATAAGAAATACAGCAGAAGGACTCAGGTTGAATACTTCCAGGCAAGGACTAGTATTGGAAATACTTTGGCTTATCTCAAAAAAATTGGAAAATCAGAGAGTGATTTGTGTGACTACTGTGGGGAAGTGAGACAGACAGTGCCACATCTCATTCTACATTGTAAAAAATTTAAAGTTGAGAGAGGAAAACATTTTGCAGGAGTAACACCACTAAGACTATCACTAATTTTTGGAACACACATTGGGAAAACAGCTCTACTTTGCTTTCTTGATTCAACCAAATGCCTTAGGGCATGCAGAAGATGAAACAGAGCAAAATAAAAACTACTTGAGAAAAATAACATGGAGGATTTCTTTAGATATATTTTGTATGCTAGAACCGTGTCATAGCTATATAGCTGAATACACTATGAATTTAAAAAAAAAAAAAATAAAAAAATAAAAAAAAAAAATTGAAACCACCAAATCAGTACTCCTTCAGGCAAGGGACCTCATAATCAAGGCATGTAACCTTACAAAGGACCATACTGAACAAACACAGCTACTGGATCTCCTTGAAGTATTTAGAGAATATACTGAAAAGGGAAATATAAGTAAGGCATCCAACATTATAGCATCACAAGTAGCTAATTTAGAGACTGCAACAAGGCAGATTGAAAACAAGGCAAGAGCCCTGAACAAATGTGTGCCACCAGCAGTACCTTTGCATACAAACAGAGGCTCAGGACCTAACAACCAAAACAATCCCAATCAAGCTACATACCAACAAGCTTCCATGGCTTCAATGGCTGCAAGAGGGGGTAGGTCAGTCTAGCAACCCCTTACAGTGGACAATAGTAGGAAAGAAAGGACAGCCACAGCGGCCCCATCCTCAAGAGCTCACCCAATCAAAGAGCAAAATCATTCGAAGAGTTATCCTTGTGCAAGACCCAGAGGCAATGACCAATTTCACCCCCCTATATGCAAGAAATCAAATCAACCAAATGTTTGCCAGCAATGGAATCAAGGGACCAGTAGTAAATACAGTTCTGAAGACACAGAATGGGAACATGGCAATCACCACTACTGAAGACTACTCAGCAGACTTTTTCCTGGAGAAGAAATCAATTGGGGAGAAAATAATACCATTTACAAATGTGCAAAAAGATGAGCCATGGTATAAGGTGATTGCTCATGGAATACCTCTAGCTGATTTTGACAATGATATGGCATGGAAATGATCAAATCAGAGGTAAAAACATTTAACAAGGGACTAAACCCAATTGGAATGCCTCACTGGATATCTACCAGAGAAAACCGTCAGATTAAACAGGCAGGATAAGTGGCCATTGCATTTGCCACACAACAAGAAGCAGAGCGAGCCATCCGGAACAGACTCTATATTGCTGGGATAAGCTCAAGGGTAACCAAATTTTACAATGTAGCACAAACCACTCAGTGTGACAAATGTCAGGCATTTGGACATGTAGAGAGCTATTGTCGACGCAGTGCAGTATGTCGTCTCTGTGGAGCACGAGATCACAGCACCCAACAGCACTACTGCAGTGTCTGTAAATCTAAAGGAGTTCATTGCAGTCACTTGGCCCCAAAGTGTGCCAACTGTGAAGGAGACCATACAGCTAATTCAAAGACCTGCCAGGTTTACCTGAGCATTCGACACAGGACTGAAGACACCGAACTTTAATGTCTGGTACACCAGAAATTAAGGTTCTCCAAATAAATCTAAACAAAAATCAATTTGCAACAGAGAGTGCCTTACAAAGGGCAGTTGAACTAAATATTTCAGTAATAGCTGTACAAGAGCCTTGGCTAATTCCTCATGAAAGAATGCAGCCAAGCCTCTTGAATACAAGATCCATTAACCATCCAAATTTCATTCAAATATTTCCAAACTCACCACCAAATCAAAGACCTCGCACAATGATCTATGCTGCTGTTCAGCTAGGTCCTAAAGTCAAGCTTTCCTGTCAATCCCCCCAGGATCCTGATCTCCAAGTCCTTGACATTATTGATGGACTTGGGAATATAACATTAATTAACATTTACAATCAATCACGAGAAAATGGCCCAACCATTCAAGCTCTCACTCAATACCACCTTCAGGGCAGCAGGATCTTACTACTTGGTGACTTTAACCTGCATCATCCAAGATGGGAACCAGAAGCAAGATGCACTAGTGAATCAGAAGAGGTGTTAGATTGGCTAGACAGTATGGGCTTGGAGCCATCATAAATTCCGAACTTGCAAAAATCGTGCTACAAAATTCAAATATACCTCATTCGAATCAGCAAACCGAGCGCATTCCAAAAATATCGGTGAAATTTCAATCCGACAAATATTGGCGGACTTATTGAAGAATTAAGGACATCCAAAGGCTTCGGGCCAAAATTGGATAAGGGTCACAACTGTTCTATCAATATCTCGAGCCCACAACGTCTCATTATTTCCAAATTTCGACAACAGTATATTTAGCAACCTCATCATCTGATAACAAATTTTGAACAACATCGAACGATTTTTCGTCGAGAAATCGGCACATATAGTCATAGGATTCAACTTTTTGCGACAAATTGCGCAATTGGTCAGAAGCGGTCGCCATAGGTGAAAATTTTTCATTGGTCCAGGACGCGTTTCGCATCAATTTACGCGTTTTTCCAGGGGTTTACGCGTCAAATCAGGAAAAATAAATTTCCGATCACGTGATCACTTGACTCTAGAAGTCACGTGACTTCACTGAATTCTTGCTTAAAAAAAAGTTAAAAAATAGGAAAAAAAAAAAAAAAAATAAAAAATAAAAAACATAAAAAATACGTGAATTAAATTGAAAATTTTTGATTAGTCTTTTTTTTAAATATATATACATATAAATAATCAAAATATCAAAAAAAAAATGGATAAAGGGAAGGGAAAAGATAGGGATCAGTCACCAGATCCATTGAATGAATTGACACTTATAAGACAGTCAGCCTATGACTATGATATGGATGAAATGTCAGTCAGCTCTTGTGACAATCATAATCCTCAGCCACTACCACTGGACCACTCAACCATGAACAACAAAGCTTACCAAAACACTTCCTTTGATTATTCTAGAGCAGCATCAGGATCAGGAACCAAGAGACATGTAACCTCAGAGAGCTGTGATGAAGATGGTATGGATAATACAACTACAGGTCAAAAAAGAAAACTCAACTATCCAGAAAGGGCTCAAAAGAAAAGTGCTGGACCAGGCATGGTGTCAGTCATAGACCTCATAAATGGATCAGATGAATGCATTGCAACAGCCAGAGACTTGTTGATTAAAGCTGCTCACCAAGCTGAGTCTAGGGTTGGGCAAACTAAAATCCTTGATTTGCTGAACATTTTTCGAGAATTTATGGAAAAAGATGGAAATCTTCCAAGAGACGCCTCAATTTTGACTTCCCAGCTTCAAAGACTTGAACAGAGCACACAAATTTTGCAAACAGCAGCTAGACAATCACAACTTGGCCAAGGTGTACAAGGGCAAAAAGCTGGAAATAGCACAGCACGTACAGGGCCCTCTCAAAGTCAACCAACAGGACAGAACAATGCTGGCCCATCAAGTGCAGCCCCAAAAACATGGAGTAAGGTAGCAGAGGCAGCAGTTGGACAAGAAAAGGGATGGACTGTGGTGAAACCTAAGAGAGCAGCAACAAAGCAAAAGAAAACAAAGAGGGTTATTCTCCTTCAAGATGAGACAACTAGGCACACCTTCTCACCCATTCAGGTGAGAGATCAAATTAACCATGCCTTCAAGGCAAGAGGAGTTGAAGGACCAGTGGTGGCTATTGTAAATAGTACAAGAAGGGAAAACATTGCATTAACTACAACAGAGGCTTACTCAGCTGAATTCTTGATTGAGAAAGTCGACATCTGGAAGAACCATGCACCTCATGTGGTAGCAATAAAAGATGAACCCTGGCACAAAGTGATCATCCATGGAGTACCAACAACTGAATTTGGGAGCATGGAGGACCTGAGCAGCATAGGTCAAGAAATTGAAATTTTCAACCAAGGCCTCAAAATAATTGGACAACCTTACTGGATTACCCCTGAAGATAAAAGAATGACTCAAACTGCAGGCTCTATAGTTGTGGCTTTTGAGACAGAAGCCGAGGCAAAACAAGCTATCAGAAGAAGGCTCATAATTGGAGGACAGTCATTAATGGCTGAGCAGTATTTGAATATACCAGCCACCACTCAATGCACAAATTGCCAAGGATATGGACATATAGAAAAGAGATGCAGATGGGAGGCAAAGTGCCAGCTATGTGCAAGCCCACATAACACTAGACAACATATTTGCAGCATTTGCAGGGTCATAGGGCAGAAGTGTATCCATCTTGTACCCAAATGCTCCAACTGCAATGGTAATCATACATCAGACAAAGATGATTGCCCAGTTCGTAAAACCATGCAAGAGAGATTTGCTAAAGAGCAACAGCAAGCTGGGGACAATGACGAGGATTGTCTATGACAGGACAACTCAAAATAATCCAATGCAACTTGAACAAAAGTATACAGGCAACAGAAAACACTCTTCAACTGGCCATGGAGCTAGGAGTTGAGTTATTGGCAGTACAGGAACCGTGGGTTCATATTCAAAAGAGAGCAAAAACTATCAAGGGGGACAATCAATACACCATCCAAACTTTTATCAAATTTTTCCCAACACAACAGACTACACCATGAGACCAAGAACAATGATATATATTTCAAAACAATTGAATGCAACAGTGAGCCATTTGACAAAGCTACCAGCTGATACAGATATTATTGGAATAAGAGTGACTGGACCCAAATATAAATTCAGCCTAATAAATATCTACAATCAAATTAGTCAACAGCAAAGAACTAGCCTTACAACTATGGAGAGGCATCAAAGTTCCCTACAGATTCCATCAAAATGCATTGTAATGGGTGATTTTAATGAACATCATCCTGACTGGGATCTCTTTCATCCCAAATCACACAGAGCAGATGATCTTCATGCATGGTTTGAAGAAAAAGGACTAGTCTTGACCAACAAAATAGGGGATGGGACCTTTTATAGGTCAAATATGAAGGTACCATCTGTTATTGATCTAACATTAACTACAGCAGTCATGGAAAAGAACATACATGATTGGCAAACAATTGAAACAGGATCTGACCATCAAGGAATATTATTTACAGTTACAGATCAAGATTTGTTCTACATTGCAACGCAGCCAGAAAAACCGAGATTTCAAACCCACAAGGCAGACTGGGAAAAATTCGAGAAAATGAGTGCTACAATGTTTCAAAATTCCGAGTTATTTAATTCTGAAAAATTCAAGAGACTTCCATTTCTCACAGTTCAAAATCTAATAAGCAACCAGACCAATTTGGAAATAGACCTTGATAAAATTGGGCAAGAAATGACAAATATTCTATTGAAAGCAGCAGAGGAATCAATACCAAGGCTGAAGCATGGTGCTAGTCAAAAGCCCTGGTGGACAGAAGATTTAAAGTTTTTGAGAAAGACCATGATGAGAGCTCAGAGACACCTCAAGGCAGATTCAAATGATCCACTCAAAAAGGAAAGATACTTGAAGGCACGGAACAAGTACTTTCAGGAGATCAAAATAGCCAAAAAAGATCACTGGAATAAATTTCTGGAAAAAGAGGATCCATCAACAATATTCAAAGCTTTGGCATACACCAAAGAGAGACAGTTTACCAATCTGCCAAATTTACAAGGAGAAGATGGACAATTGAAAGAAAGTTTTACTGGAAAATGTCAGGCATTAAAGTCAAAATTGTTTCCTATCCCACCAAGAACAGCTCCTTTTGATTGGGCTTACCACAAGGAAGATAACTGGAAATGGCCAAAGCTGACTGAATCAGAAGTAGCAAATGTATGCTGTAATGCATCCAAAGGAACTGCACCTGGTCCAGATCAGATGAATTGGGCTATCATAAATCATGCATACAATGCTAGTAAAGAAATATTTTTTGAAATATATTCTATATTTTTCAATATTGGATATCAACCAAGCTGCTGGAGAGAGGCAACTGGCATAATTCTGAAAAAGCCTGGTAAACCTGATTACTCACAACCTAAGGCATACAGAGTTATCTCCTTGCTGAATTGTCTAGGGAAGGCCTTGGAAAAAATCTTTGCACAGAGACTTGGATACCTAGCAGAAACAACTCACCTACTGCATATATCACAGATTGGTGGGCGACTTAAAAAGTCAGCTTTGGATGCATGTCTACTGCTTCTAAATAAAATACAAACTGAAAAAGCAGCAAAGAGGAAAACATCAACTTTATTTCTTGATGTGAAAGGTGCCTTTGACCATGTTTCAAAGGATCGGCTGGTAGGCATAATGAGTGAACTAAGATTACCATCTAGTCTACTTAGCTGGGTGCTATCATTCCTTAGCAAAAGACAAATGAAACTTCAATTTGATAGACAGACAGAGAAGTTTTCTCCCATTGAAACAGGCATTCCTCAAGGAAGCCCTGTCTCTCCAATATTGTTCTTAATTTATATTAGAAACATGTTCAAATCTTCAACTGTAGAGTTTCTGTCCTATATTGATGATATAGCACTGACAGTCTCATCTCAAAGCTTTAAGAAAAATATTGAAATCATGGAAAGGGAGGTTCAGAAGCTCCAAGAAATTGGGCTTCAAAATGTAGTGAGCTTTGATTTGGAAAAGACAGAACTGATTCATTTTGAAAACACCAAAGCAGCAAGGAAGTGGAATCTCACCTTACCAAATGGTCATACAATAACACCAAAGAGCACAGTTAGATGGTTAGGAGTTTGGTTTGACCAAAAATTGAATTTCAATCACCATGTGAATACAAGAGTGGCACAAGCAAAGAATGCATTTGGAAGGATGGCAAGGTTAACCAATACTGAAAAAGGCCTTAGCCACATTGCAATGAGACAACTCTATCTGGCATGTGTGATAAGCATAGCTGATTATGCTAGTCCAGTGTGGTGGAAAGATCAAAAACAGTTCTCTGACAGATTACAGGGACTTCAAAATATAGCTTTGAGGAAGATTCTTGGATGTTTTAAAACATCTCCAATTAGGCCAATGGAAATAGAAGCATGTTTATGTCCACCAGAAGTAAGGCTCAATCATAGCAGAAGAAAATATGCTTTGAGGGTTCTGACTCTTTCACCAATCATCCAATTAAAAAGGCTCTATATCAAGACTAGCATACCTTGACCCAGAAGCAGAAATTCAGATACGAAAATTATTACAGACTGAAAAGATAAGACTATCATTAAAATCAAATATTGATTTAGAAAATATTGAGACTATAATCCCTAATCATTTTCCGCCATGGGAAAGAAAGGTTCCATATGAAATTAAAATTAGTAATCAAGATAGAGAAATTGAAGCTGAAATACATCTGGCTAAAATAAAAGAAATGTGGTGCCAAAATCATGTAATTTACTACACTGATGCATCCTGGTGGCCAGATGCAAAAGGGTTAGGTGTGGCATTCATGATGTATGATCACAGGACCTTGACAACAATCTACCATTCAACCAGTCTTGCAAATGAGTACCAAGTATACATTGGAGAGCTTGAAGCTATAGTCAAAGCTTTAGAACATGCTGCATCTATAACTGATAACCCAAGAAATGTGACAATATATTCAGATAATCAGGGTGCTTTGAAAAGGATCCTTAAAGCTGATGATCGACCCGGACAAGCATGGGTTGATAGAGCTATTACAGCAGCTACAAAACTAGCAAATCTGGAACCAGATTAGACTAGAATGGGTGCCTGCCCATCTAGAAATATTTGGAAATGAAATGGCTGATAAACTTGCAAAAGAAGCAGCTATTGTAAAAATACCACAGGCAATACCAATAAGCATTAGTAACTTAGAGCAAGAATGTGAAGTACAGAGAACCAAGGAATGGATCTCTATTCTAGACAAATGGAAGATAGGCAACCAACACTCACCAAGCTCATATGCAAGCCAATATGAGTGGAATATTCAGAAAAAGCCTGCATTGGCAAAGGAGTGAAGAAGAGTGTGAGCTCAGCCTTCTACCAACTAAAATTAGGTCATGGATATTTTAAATCCTATCTAAAGAGAATTGGGAAAGTAGATGATGACAAATGTATCTGTGGAGCAAAACAGACACCAAGACATTTATTACTTCAATGTCAAAGATTTAATAAAGAAAGGGCAGTATTACATGGATGCAACAAAGGAAGTCAACTAAGCCTCAATATGGTTCTGCATAATAGAACTGGCACAAAAGCAGCTTTGGAATATATTGAAAAGACTGGCATATGCACTCGGAAATGGTGCATTAACAATAAAACTGGAGTAGGATAAAGATTAAATTAAATATTGGGATACATATTGATGATAGATTTTGAGAGAAAAACAAAGAGTAATAATAAATGGCAATAAGAAGATATGGTAATTTTGAAGGATTGCTTGTGGTTTTGTTTTATGTTTTTAGTTTTTTGTAAGAGGTGTAATCACTTGAGGGTTCAAATGAAAGTGAAAGTAAATGATCAAAACTTTGATAGATAGATTGGCTAGTTTGCATCAGTTGATGCACATCCTACAATAGTCTTAGACTTAGACAGGATGTAAATGGATTAAACAAACAAACAAACAATGGGCTTGGAGCTCATGAACTCCCCTGGACAAGGTACATTTTACAGGCCACACATGAGGAAGCCAACAGTGATTGACCTTACATTTGCATCCCAGGCAATGGCTGATCAGGTAAAAAATTGGCAAACACTGGAAGATCTTGGATCTGATCACTTTGGCATACTGTTCACTGTAGAAGGCAAATTTGATAAGTTAAAGCATCCAATAGAGAAATCTCCTCTCAATACCAAACATGCAGACTGGGATAAGTTCAATTCCATTCTAATTCACTTGGTAAAGAATAGCACTTGCCTCAGTAAAGGACGGCCTGTAACACCATCCAGAACCAATGAGGGGTTACAATATCTTTTCTTGGGCTCTACAAAATACACAGAGGAACTTGATAATGCAGCTCAAACCTTGACTACTATCATTCAGGAAGCTTCCTATGCAAGTATTCCACTTGTCAAACATGGACAGAGATCAAAGCCCTGGTGGTCACCTGAGCTGAAAAAGATGCGAAAAAACATGAGCAGGTGCCAAAGGTCCCTGAAAGACAACAAAGAAGATCATGCATTAAAAGCTGGGTACACACAAGCAAGAAACCTTTACTTCTCTTCTATCAAAAATGCCAAACAGGCCATTGGAACAAATTCTTAGAGAAAGGAGATGCCAAATCAGTCTTTAAGGCAATGGCTTACACCAAAGAAAGTAAGATCTATAAAGTCCCACCTATAAGAAATCAAGAGGGGGTAATTATGCAATCATTTGAGGATAAATGTAAAAGCTTTCGAAGCACTCTTTTTCCAACACCACCTGCCTGCTCACCACCTGATTGGGAAAGATATCAGCCTGGAAATTGGAGTTGGCCAAAACTTACAAAAGAAGAATTGGAAAATGCCTTTTCTACTAACATCAAAGGGAGGACACCTGGGCCAGATGGAATCACACATGAGATAATAACAATGGCATTCAAAGCAATTCCAGAAATATTCTTCAAGTTGTATTCCCAACTCATAGATGTGGGATATCACCCAAAGTGCTGGAAACAAGCTACAGGAGCAGTTCTGAGGAAGCCAGGCAAGCCAGACTACAGCCAACCAAAAGCATACCGTGTAATCTCACTCCTTAACTGCCTAGGAAAAGTAAGTGAACGAATTCTTGCCAAGAGGCTTAGCTATCTTGCTGAGACCACTCATCTCTTGCACTCCTCTCAGATTGGGGGGAGACTCAAAAAGTCAGCAATTGATGCAGCACTCCTCTTGACAAACGAGGTTGAGACCAATCGAAAAATGAACTTGATCTCATCAACTATATTTCTGGATGTCAAAGGAGCATTTGACCATGTAGCCAAGAACCAACTTTTGAAGGTGCTCCAACAGCTCAAGCTTCCAGTGAGCTTGATATGCTGGGTAGCTTCATTTTTAGACTATAGAACACTTCAACTGAAATTTGATGGGGAACAAGAGGCAATAAAAGGTATCAAGACTGGAATCCCACAAGGCAGCCCTATCTCACCAATTTTATTCCTCATTTACATCAGAGACATTCTCAAATCAAGACTTGTCCATGTCCTTTCATATATGGATGATATTGCTATCACCACTGCTTCAACAAGTATGAAGCGAAACATCAGAATCCTCGAGAGAGAAGTTAACCAGCTTTTTGAAACAGCTAAATCCAACTCCATTCAATTTGACTCATCTTTTTTTTTTTTTTTTTTTTTTTAATTCATAGTGTATTCAGCTATCTAGCTATGACACATCTGATTATTTTATATCTAATTACAAATATTAAAT
>OENG01000228.1:0-10151 GCA_900239735.1 Blumeria hordei DH14 | reverse complement strand
TTCAGCCCTTTCTTTTCCTGTAGATGCTGGAATGATTGACTAATCACTAACAAATTGAATAGGGTTCACGTGATATCCGTGTGTCGCAAAAAATGGACTTATGCCGCCTAAGGAAACAACATCTCGATTATTTATCGCAATTTGAGCAGCAGCAAGTGAATCAGACCAATCGTGTTGGTTGTAGGAAATATATGCTCGCAGGTATGTTTGAACTTCCTGGTTCATTCTTTCCGTTGCTCCATCGGTTTGAGGGTGGTAGGCTGTGCTCAGTCTCTGTTCAATTCCAACTAACTCGCACAGTCGTTTCCAGAATTTACTCGTCATATTTGACCCTCTATCGCTAGTGTTAAGTGGCTAGGGATAAGGTGTACAGACATGGAGTTGGATTAGGATACCTGCGGTAGTCTGGCGTTATGGAAGCACTGACGACTTATTAAGTACTATTCGCTTAATCTCATACACTTGGATATATGTAATTTGTAGACATAGCTTTGCTCTTTAGCTTTATTACCTTTTAAACCTTGAGTTCTTGCTTGCCACATTCTACGTGTCATAACAATAAAGCTCTTTGACTTTGGCACCTGAGAACTCTTTCACACCTTTATACACCACTTCGCCACTTCACCATGTCGTCGTTACCTAAAAACATTTTTCGCGGGTTGGAAACATCCAATATTATCAACCACACCCGTCGAAATGCCCACAAATCCAATGAACCTCTTGTCACAGACGAGAATATATCTACCAATCTACTTCCAGAATCGTCAAAGAACGAGCCCACACCCCGCCCAATACCTGCCACAAATTCAAATTTACCTACATCACACAACTCTCCACAAATGATGCAATCACCAGTTCTACAGTCGCTAGAATGATTCAGGAATCGATTTCAAAAGCATTCCAAAACCTATCTCTCGAAAATTTGCATTCATACTCAAATATTCCACATCCACAAGTTCAACCTCGAACTCTACCTCCTTCACCATACACCCATGATATACCCAATTACTTTAATCAAAATCAAAATTCTTCATTTCAGCACCAATTCAACCATCCTTTTACACAAACACCGATTCTACCAATAACAAAATACTCTGGAAAGACAAATGTCGATCATTTTCTCGATGACCTAGAAGCCAAGTTCGTATTACAGCCACAATCTCATTTCACTGATAGGCAAAAAATCATTGTAACAATAGACCACCTTGAAGGTGCAGTAGATGATGGAACTTCAGATGCACCTAAGGAATGGGCTCGACTTGAGCTACGAATGTTTCCTGAACTGAAAGATGATTGGATAGCATTTTCTCAACGACTTCGGAGTCGTTATCAAAATCCCGCATTGCGACAGAGGAAAGTTTACGAGAGACAGATATTGAAACAAGACAAAAATACTGTCCAATGGTACAAACAGCGATTCGAACTTCTCTGCTACGAGACTAACTACCCCAAGCAAGTCTGGGGAGCGGAGTTCTATCAGGGTCTCTCTGCACCAGTTAAAGATAAGCTGCTGGAGTCGCGTACATAGATTTCGACAACTATGAAATGGTAGCACAACTTGCAGTCCAATTTGACGAAAATTTTCACATGCGACAATTGCAAAAAATGGCAGACTACAGTTCACAAGGATCATCTCACGGTTCTAGCGGAAGATATCAGTCACCATCATACTCTTCGCATGCAATGTCAACCATGACTCCCCCTACATCACAGTTGACTGATTCCAATGGAAAAATTAGCCAAGAAGTCAAAAACTATCGCCGGAATAACAACCTTTGTATGTTTGATGGAGGGAATCATCCGACGCACCTATGCCAAAGGCTTATCAACAAGTGCACAAAAGAAGGCAAACCTTTGCCCGTCGACCCTGCAACTCGAATATCCAAGGTATACCCTGCACATCCCAACAAAGTTCCAAACAAGCCGCTAACAATTGCTAGTCTGAATACTATCAGAGCGGTTGAAGTCATGGGCGAAATTGGTGGCATTAAAACTAGAATATTAGTGGATGGGGCGGCGCAAGTTAATGCATGTGTATCTAAAGTAATGAAGGCAAATCCTGATCGAATTAAAACACACTTAAATAAGCAGATTTCTTCTTTCAATGGAGAGGTTGTTGTTCCCGCAAATGAGTCTTATGAATCGCCAATATTGACAAAAGTACCCGGAATCTTTGAAGGCGATGTAAAGTTTGTAGAGGCCCCCATAAAATCTTACGACGCTATATTAGGGTTGCCATGGCTGGAAAATGTCAATCCTAATATTGATTGGATCTCTAAGACATGCACCAACGACCTACTGATTATAAACCATCGATCCATGACCCGAACGAGTGTGAAATCACGTCAAAATATACAGAAGAAGAAATTTCACCCAAAATGCCATCACCAAACCAGAAAGATGATGAAACTAATCCCTTTGTAAATTCCTTGGTACAGAATGATGCACAGTCAGAAGATGAGCAAATTGTGATTCCAGAAAATCTTATGTTCCTAAAAGAAGCCTTTTCAAAAGAAGGTGCTGCCCAACTTCCTCCACTACGAGAAGGTACAGATATGACAATAGATATCCCGGATGGTAAACTACCACGTGTGATACCAATGTCTAGACTCTCTGATAAGGAAAAGATTGAAGCACGAAATCAAACGAACGATCTAATGTCAAAAGGCTGGATTCGTAGATGTAAAGCACGAGCCCCAGCCAACGTACTTTTTGTCAAAAAACCTCATTCCCAAGAATTAAGAATGTGCATGGACTACAGAAATCTCAATGCCATTACAATGAAGGATAAATATCCTGTCCCAAACATTAATGATTTACTAGACAAACTTCGTGGAGCTAAATACTTTACGCGTCTTGACATTATCTCCGCATATAATATGATCCGGATTGCACCTGGTCATGAATGGAAAACGGCATTCCGGACATCAGACGGCTGTTTCGAATGGTTGGTGATGCCTTTCGGCTTGGCAAATTCCCCACCAACTTGGCAGGCTTTTATTGACCAAATATTTCGAGATTTCAATGAAGGTATTGTCTCTTACGTTGATGACTTCCTGATCTTCGCACAAACTAAACAAGAACTTCATCGGAAAACTGTGAATGTTCTCCGGAGACTAATCGAAAACAGACTATATTGCAAACTTTCCAAATGTGCATTTGAATTGAGTGAAGTGGATTTCCTCGGATTTGTTGTGGGGACAGGAGGATTAAAAATTAGCCCTAAAGAATTAGTACAATTATGGATTGGCCCATACCTAAAACACTCCAACAGCTGCAGCAATTCTTAGGATTCACAAACTTTTACAGGCGATTCATTTGTCATTATTCTAAGATTAGCGCTGGAATGTCTAACTTACTAAAAAAAGAGGCCACACAGAAGACATTCAATTTTGATGCCAATGCACTTAAATCATTTGAGGATATTAAGGACAGCTTTAAATCCTCGCCCATGCTCAGGCAATGGGATCCCAATCTACAAGGAATCTCGAAACAGATGCATCAGGAGGGGTATTTCAGCAATATTGTCACAAAGACACGATGGTGTAAAAAGACCTGTTGCTTTTTGGAGCAGAAAACTCCAGCCAGAGGAGACCAGGTACGGAACTCCAGATCAAGAACTGCTAGCAGTAGTAGATGCATTAGTTCATTTCCGAGTTTATTTGGAAGGTGCACAGCACAAAATCCAGATTTATAGTGATCATGCAAACCTTAGATACTTTAAATCTACTGTCCGCCCAAATCGTCGACAAGCTGGTTACATTGAAAAGCTAGCCGGTTATGATTTTGAGATTTACCACTGTGAAGGAAAGAAAAATCCCGCTGATGCACCTTCTCGAAGACCTGACTACATGACCAAAAATAATGATGATGACAAGGACTGGGGACTGAACTTAAAAGAGGACAACGAAATAAATATAAATTCAATAGTGCACTTGAATTCAAAAGTTCTATGACTCAGGCATTACAAACAGACACTTTGCCACTCAGATACTTCAACATGAACTCCCTGAGAAATGGCATCTAGAAGATGACGCACTATGGTATGACCTCAATCGGCTTTACATTCCAGAATCACTTCGCATCAAAGCAAAGGAACTGAGCCATGATAATCAACTCGCCGGACACTGGGTACTGCACGTACAATAGAACTAGCCCAACGGAATTATTACTGGCCAAACATGGCATGTGATATAAGGGATTATGTTGCTGGCTGTCAACTCTGTATACGTAACAAGTCCAAAACACACAAAAAATACGGCAAATTAAGTCCATTTCCAGTTCCCGAGGGAAAATGGACTAGAGTCGCTATGGACTTTATAACAGACTTACCCAAAACTAGAAATAGAAATACAGCAAAATTAACATGTATCGACGCAGCTACTAGGCGTGGTCGCTTTATGGCGTGCAAACTGTCTGGTCTCACTGCTGAAAAGACAGCCAAACTAGTTCGACAGGGTGTAATTAGACAACACGGCATACCAAAACTGTTCATTACAGATCGCGGTAAACAGTTCATAAACAAGTTCTGGAGATAACTTGGAAATTATATGGGTTTCAGTGAAGCACCCACCACAACTGCCCATCAAAAGGTAATGGACTTGCTGAAAGAAAACCAGTCTATAGAATCTTACCTTAGATTTTACGTTAACTTCGAACAAAACAATTGGGATGAATATCTAGACTTATTTGAATTTTGCTGGAATAACTCTAAACACGCTGCAACAGGAATGGCACCATTTTATGCCGATCAGGGCTACCTGCCAAACTTCCAAATTAATAGTGAAGAACCTGGAGAAGTACTAACATCTGAAAGTGCAGCTACACACGCTTCAAAGGTCAACGAAATAATGAAAAAATTACGAGACATTATGACGTTGGAAAATGCCAAAATGAGCCAACACTATGACAATAATCACCAGCATATTGAGTTCACAGTTGGAGACTGGGTAATGCTTAAAACAAATCACATTAGAACAAAACAATCTTGCAGAAAACTTGCTGAAAAACAGATTGGTCCTTTCAAAATTGTCAATAAAGTTACCAGCCAGACTTACCAATTAGACTTAAAAGGCCTAGTTGGTAAAATACATGAAATTTTGCATGTCAATAAACTTGAGAAACACAAACATACACAAGAAGGCCAACAACAGTACAACATGGAAAGGTTTGTAGATGATGAAGAATCATTTAAAACCCTCACAGACATAATAAACTCCAGAATTAAGGATGAAGTGTTTGAATACGAGGTCTGCTGGAGCGATGGAACAAAAGACTGGATTCAAAAACACGATTTCGAAGATGATGAGATAGAAATACGAGCATTTCACAATCGACATCCCAATAAACCATTTCCATCCGAAAGTTTACTAGAAAGAAATTCAAGATCAAGGAGACCACCTATCCGCTATACTGATGAAGTGATCGGGACGATCCCTTGAAAGGAGGGGGGACTGTTAAGTGGCTAGGGATAAGGTGTACAGACATGGAATTGGATTAGGATACCTGCGGTAGTCTGGCGTTATGGAAGCACTGACGACTTATTAAGTACTATTCGCTTAATCTCATACACTTGGATATATGTAATTTGTAGACATAGCTTTGCTCTTTAGCTTTATTACCTTTTAAACCTTGAGTTCTTGCTTGCCATATTCTACGTGTCATAACAGCTAGTTAATGCTTTTGGGAATCCATGATAACGCCAATGACATTCTATAAATCGTTTAGCACAAGTTTCTGCATCCATTTTATCCATAGCCTCCAGTGTCACTGATTTCAACAGTCTATCAGTGATCACCATGATATTTGTTGCACCATTTGATTTAGGGAGTTCTACCATAAAGTCAATGGAAAGCTCTTGATGGAATCTATCAGGTACCGGTAACGGTTTCAGAAGTCCCTGTTTCTGGTGTCGCCAGATTGATGACCTTCCGCACACGTGACAATTTTTACAAAACCGTTTGACTGACTTGCTTATTCCTGGCCAAAAGTATTCTCTAGCGACTTGGGCAAGCGTCGCATCTCTTCCAGGATGGCCAGCGACGGCTGAGTCATGAACGTTCTGTATAATCACCGTTGTAAGAGGCTCACAAAGAGGCACCCACATCCGACCTTGGTAACGAACTACCCCAATATCATTGTCAAATTCGCAAGCGGCAATTGTTGCTTTAATCGGAGTAGGCTCATTTGAACCTTCTATTTGCAACTTGATATCCTTAGGCCATACACGCTCTCCGCTTTGTACCGCCTTAGCGACTTGGATATATCTTTCATCGTTTTTTATTGCTTGGTCCCAAAGCTCCTGTAAATCTTCGTTGACAAATATTTCATGACCTTCCGCTAGATTAATATTGCCGACACACAACTTTGACGCATGGATAGGCGTTAAGACCTGGCGCTCGCGACTCAAGAGTCGAGGATCACCTTCCTTAGGTCTATCTTGATCCCTCCTTGAAAGTGCATCTGGACGTTCATACTCTGCACCTTTCCTATACACCAGAGTATATCTAAATCTGGATAAGAATTCAGCCCATCGACTTTGCCGTTCTGTCAACTGTCTTGTAGTTAAAAAATATTTCAAATTCATGTGGTCACTTAGGATAGTGAAAGCCTGTGCTAAACCTCTCAATTCTGCGTCCCATTCCTTCGTACTCGCTACAATGGCTAGAAGTTCTTTGTCATGAATTTCATAATTCATTTCGGCTCCAGTTAACTCCCTTGAGTAGTATGCTACTGGTTTCCATGTGGTGTTTTCCTGTTTCTGCAGCAAACAACCACCAAGCGCAAAACCAGAGCAATCTGCCTCCAACATTGTTTCTCGATCGGGATCCCGTTGGGCTAGAGCGGGCTGAGCTACAAACTTTACTTTTAGCAATTCAAAAGCATCATTTTGTTCAGAGCCCCACTTCCAAGGTGTACCCTTGCCTGTTAGAGATGTTAAAGGTGCGCAAATTTTTGAAAATCCTTTGATAAAGCCACGGTAGAAATTTGCAAACCCCAAAAAACCTCTCAGTCCCTTTGTTGTTGTGGGTGCTTGCCATTCTGATATTGCCCGAACCTTTGCTGGATCCATCTTGACCGAGGAGTTCCCACTTTCTGAAGATATTATAAAACCCAAGTATTTTGTCTCTTTGACACTAAACTCACACTTATCAATATCTAATCCCAGACCGGCTTTCTGAAGCTTTTCAAGTACCAGCTTTACGTGTCTTTGATGTTGCTCTTCGTCTCCGTTGGTGAAGATGAGAACGTCATCCACATAAGCCGAACAGAAATCATCGAGGTATTCACGTAAGGCTTCGTTAATGTATCTCTGAAAACTAGCTGGTGCCCCATTCAACCCAAATGGCATAACAAGCCACTCAAATAACCCAAATCGTGTTCTAAATGCAGTTTTCCATTCATCACCTTCCTTGATGCGCAATTTATGAAACGCGGATCGTACATCCAACTTGGTAAACCGCTTGGCTCTACTTAGTTTAGACATTGTCTCTTTAATCAGAGGCAGAGGATATCGATCAGCCTTCGAAAAAGCATTTAAGGCGCGATAATCTACACAAAATCGTAGACCTCCGCCTGCTTTCCGAACGAATAATACTGGTGCCCCTGCTGGTGAACTACTTGCACGAATGTAGTTTTTGTCAAGAAGGTCCGTCAGTGTCTTCCTTAGCACCAGTAACTCATCCCTTGACATTCCATACAGGGGTCCCCATGGTATGCTTTTGTCAGACTCGAGCCTAATCTCGTGATCGCATCCTTGCCGATGAGGTGGCAGTTTGTCCGTTAGTTCTTTCCGAAATAGGTCTGCAAATTGTTTACAATAGTTTGGGAGTCTGTCCAAATTTTTGGTGACTTCTTTGTTGGCGCAAGCGCTTTCTGAATGTCTGCCAGTGTTACAGAGAATAGCTGGGTTTTGCCAGCGCTTGACTTCCTGGCCTTCCTAACAGTTGCAAGGAATACCCCTGCCGACAAACTTTTAATATTTGTCGTTGATAAGATGAATCCATCATTGCCTATTGGCCCTTTTCCCATACTCTCATTGGTTGATCGTTTACAATAGCTTCTCTGATGTCCATGAAACGTTCCCTTGCATTATAGATAACGTCTTCACGCTCCATCCATGTTTTCCCAATATGAGATCATGAGACAACATTGGTATAACATACGCATACAATCTTCGTTGGTATCCGTCAATGTCTAACTCCATTCTAACCATCTCCGTGATAATATCTTTATGGTGCTGATTTTTTGTTGCCTCTGTGAGCTTGCGTGGATTTATTTTTATCCGAGGCAGGTTAGCCCTTTGTACTAATGAATTACTAACAGCGGCTAGACATTCGCATATTGTCGATCAAAGTGGGTACTGAATAAATTCCGTTGATCACGGTGTCTATAATGAAAGAAGATCCGTCCATAGCGCCCTCAGCTTCTTTATCTCCAATTGATTTTGAGCTGATAATCAATTCCATCGCTCCATTTGCTTGCAACTAAGGACGATTTGATTCTAGATCTAATCTTTTTTCTACCACGCTCTTCGTATCTTTGGCCTTAACTGTATCTGAAATTTTTCTGACAAAAGTTGCTGCTTGGACAGGTGTATCAGGACGCTTGGCTGGAAGCAGTGACAATCAGCTATAATGTGTCCTTTCTTCCCACATCGCAAGCATGACCGTTTATTTTCGCTCGTTCAACTCAAAAGTGATACCCACTTGCACGGACTTTATTCATACTAATCTTCCTTGTCTTACTGTATGAGCTGGCTTTGGCTGAAGGGTTGTGCATAATTTCTTGTGAGATTTCCCCCAGTAATTTGCCCCCAGCAATGCCTTGTGTTCCATCGTCAAAGTACCCTGTCTGACCTAACAAGTACTCCCTTGTAATTTCCACACCAACCTCGTCAATTTCAGAACCCAGGATCGACAGGTAATCAATTAATTCTCGGAGTGCTCTAGGTTGCAAACTACCAATCATGTAATTTCTAGTCGTTTTATTCAGCGAGTTTCGTAACTTGTAAATCTTGCATTTCTCATTCCCTTTCGAACTGGGACTTCGCGAGAGTAACTGTTGGAAGCGCGGTAGATATGACGATAGTTTCTCGTCCCGAAATTGTCGACATGCATGAAATAGTGCGGCCGCCAATTGTTCCTCGTTTCTGTGCGGTAGGTATCATCCATAGCCCGTAACAGCCCTAGCGCATCCCATTCCATGCCATTTGCAAGCATATTTTGGAACTGACCTGTGATCATATCTTTCGCTGTTCCAGTTACTGCATGACTAAATAGTTGCATCAAAAAATCAGATGGTTGAAGAATACATCGCTCCTCCACATCACGCCTGTATATGTACCGAAGTATTCCATGTGTAATTGCCCACTTAGTTCTATCCTTGTGGTCGTATGCTTCTGGCCATTTAAGTGGTTCCTCTTCAATGAAGCATTCTCTGCGTTCTGATTGGCCCCACATTAGTTTTGACGGTTGCAGGTGAGTTTTTTTCTCATTCTCCGATGTTCCTGCATCGTTTTCATCATTTGTTCATCTGAGATTGTAAAATCCCAAGGTATCTTCTGTGTTCTATTCCCCTTAATCTCATTTCTTCGACCAGTCGCTCCACTTCCGATTGTATTACTCCATGTGGCATAGATTTCTGATTCGATAAACCAGTTGCCACGAAGTCCATTCCGATAGTAAGATTATTCATTTCTGAACCCATTGTTGATTCTTAGAATCCCTATGCCTTAAAACCAATAATTAAAGATGCCCTAAGTCACAGTTATCTACGACTGCGATGTACTTAATGACGGGCAAAAGATTTGAATGATATAGTTTATATTGTGACGGAAACCGAGTTGGTAATGAATAAATCGATTTAATAAACTATATAAGGAGAAAAGATAACTCTAGCTACTACTAACAGGTATTTATAGCGTTAATCCTCCTCGTGAATCTACAGACTAGTGACTTGTCCTTAGGCACAATACTTATTACCCAGCCACGTATTTTCAGGTGTCACTAAGTTGTAATAACGTTTCCGCCTCCTGACTAGTAGTGCCGTTTCGTTCAGCTTCATCTCCCCCATACAGCCTCATCATAAGAATTCTCAATATTAGGCTTAGGCATCCGCCTAAGCTCAAATAACGGTAAAACCGTAACACT
>OENG01000137.1:0-13522 GCA_900239735.1 Blumeria hordei DH14 | reverse complement strand
TATGCTGACTCAGTACTCCTGTTATGACCTTGAAAATTCATAGGTTTGGATTGAAAAGGTTGGTATTGATGTCTGAGCCTGGATCCTGTAAAACTTGCCTAGACCCTTACTTTTTCTCCCTTCCTCCTCATGGAAGAGCTCAGAAGTCCAGTCATGAGTCCATGCTTCAATGATAAGCTCCTTAACTCTTTGAGTTAAAAATGAGTATGTAGTGAACTGATTGCTTCTCATAACCTTCTTATTGACAGCCCCCCTGGCTAATCTATCAGCAAAGCTCATTTCCCTCAATGCCTACATGTCCTGGGCACCAAGAGAGGTGAAGGATGCAAGCTTCTGATTCTTTTCTGATCTGGTGAGAGAAGAAATTATCCCTCTTCTGGATCCTTCTAAGGCTGGCCTGACTGTCAGTGAAGATATGGTAGGTTCCTTTAGGTATTATCTTTTTCAGATGTCTAATAGCAAAAAGGATCCCCTTAGCCTCTTGACATGGGTGGACTCTTTCCTCAGTGACCGAAAGCTCAAATTGGCTTTTGATGGGAATGAGGAGGAATTTTTGCCTGTTGAGACTGGGATACCACAAGGTAGTCCCATTTCACCTATTTTATTCTTGATATATATCAGAGATATGTTCAGCTCTAGGACAGGGAAATTCATATCATACATTGATGATATAGCACTGACTGTCTCATCTAACAGCTTTGAGAAGAATACAAAAATACTGGAAGAAGAATATAAAAATCTTCAAGAAATGGGCAAAAAGAACGCTGTCCAGTTTGATATTGAAAAAACAGAGTTGATCCACTTTGCAAAATCAAGAGAGGCTAATGAGAGCCATTTATACCTGCCAAATGGCGAAAAAATAGCTACAGCTGCGGTGGTTAAATGGTTGGGAGTATGGTTTGACCAGAACCTTTCTTTCAAATATCATATTACAATCAGGGTGGCCCAGGCAAAAGCTGCTTTCCAAAGGATGGCAAGACTTGCAAATACCGAGAGAGGACTTAGCCATATAGCAATGAGACAGCTATATCTTGCATGTGTGACCAGTATTTCCGACTATGCAAGTCCTGTCTGGTGGAGGGGACAACAGTTGTTTGTTGATTTACTACAAGGATTGCAAAACATTGCATTGAGAAAAATTTTGGGATGTTTTAAAACATCACCAATTAGACCAATGGAGGTGGAAGCGTGTCTATGCCACCAGAGGTCAGACTGAATCATAGCAGAAGAAAATATGCTATGAGAACATTAACCCTAGCCACAAATCATCCATTAAATTTGATGATGAAGCAAAATTTAGAATACTCCCACCATGAAAGAAGAAATGTAAAAGAAAACCAGGTCAAAAGGATTAGGGAATCATTAATCTACAACCCTGATCTTGTTGACATTGAACTAATTAGGCCTAATTTCTATGCACCCTGGGGCAGAAGTCTGCCATATAATGTTTGCAGTGGGAATGGCAACAAAGAAGAAGAAAAAATATTACATAATAGATTTCTTATGAAATCTAGAGGGAAATCTCAAGTTATATACTATACAGATGCATCTGAATCATCAGATAGCAAAGGTATAGGTATTTCACATTTAGGTATGACCAAATAGACCAGAGTGTTAAGAGTGAATATTACACTCTATCAAAAGATACAGATACAATCTATGAAGGAGAGTTAGAGGCTATTGTTAGAGCTATTGAACATGCAAATAGTCAAGCATGGGATAGGAAGTCAGTCACAATTTTCTCTGACAGCAAAGCAGCTTTGAAAAGAATGGAAGATAAAAGTAGTAAGTCTGGTCAAGCAAAAATTATCCGGGCAATAAAAGCTGCCACACTACTACAAAAAAAGGAATAGAAGTCAAATTGAGATGGGTCCCAGCTCATCAAGACATCAAAGGGAATGAAGAAGCTGACAAGCTAGCCAAGGCAGCATCTCATTGTGATCCAGATGAAGGATATCCCACAAGTCTAGCAGTCATATACAAAGAAATAAACAAGAAAAAATGCCTTGAGTGGCAAGAAATATTGACAAAATATGATGAAAAGAGGCAACAGCAGGAACAGCCATCCCAATACTCCAACACATATCCATGGCAAATAAGAAAAAGGCCATGGGTTCCAAGAGGGATAAAGAGGGGAATTAGTGCAGCATTTTATCAGCTTAAAATTGGTCATGGCTATAACAAGTGGTACATGCAAAGAATAGGACAAACCACAACAGACAGGTGTCTTTGTGGGGATGTACAGACACCAAAACATTTAATTATGGAATGCAGGAGGTACAAACAGAACCGTAAAAGAATGAAGGACAGGCTTGGAAACAAGGAGATGAGCCTTGAAGTACTGCTTCAAAGCAATATTGGAATATCAGCATTTTTGGAATACTTAAATGAGACAAAGATATCAACAAGGGGTTGGTATCTAGGTGAGGATATTAGAGAATTTGAATGTGATTAAAATTGAATTTAGCTAGAAAAATTGTAGTAGGATACAACACATCCTCTGATAGTCATAGACTTATATAGGATGTAAATAATAATTAAAAAAATAGCAAAAAGGATACACAGAGTCTCTGCATCTGTAATCCCCATGGATTCCCCTAGGTTAAAGGAGAAGACCTTTATCTCTCTACTGACTGGTAGGTACAAAACAAAGCCAATACTACATCCTTTGCCCTTTGAAAGAGATCCATCTGTGTAGACAATGGTGGTATTGTTGGGAAGAGATTTGATATGTGCTTTGTGTTCCAGTGCAGCTAGATCTTTTGGAAGCTGTGAAATGTTAATTGAAATTTTGGGCTGAAGCCATGGAGGGACCCATTTGTCATCTCTTTGTTCTAGCTTCTTCAGATGTGAAATTGTTTCAACAGTTGTCCAATCCGAGTGAGTTGAGTAGGTGTAGTTGATAGGAAGTTGAAGACTTCAAGATCCAGATCTGAGGATAGTGACAACTCATCCCTCAGTGGAGCAATTAATTTGGATTGAACTGGATGTGATCTTTGTAGTTGAAGTAGTTGGAGTGCATAAGTAAAAGCCTGCTTTTGTAGTCTTACTCTAGTTGGTAAAATTGCTGCCTCGACCTCAAGTGCTTTAATGGGGCTGTTATGGTAGGCTCCAGTGACCATTCTACATGCCTGGTTCTGGAGTCTTTGACACTTGTTGATTGAGGCACCTGATCCTCTTTTATTGTACCAAAGAACTGAGCCATAATCCAGGACTGGAATAACACAGCTTAGATAGAGCTGTCTCAGAGCATAGAAGTGTAGTCCTTTGGTTGATGATGAAAGCTGCTTGACCCTCAAAAGAGCTCCGTGTGCTAGTTGGAGACGCTTTTCCACATGAGTCTTGAAAGTGAGTTTCCTGTCAAACCATATACCCAACCATCTTACCCTTTCCTGAGGGATTAAGGTAATTCCTTCACTAATGGTCAATGGATCTGTAAGTGGCTTTTGATGGTTAGAGAAATGAATCAGTTCAGTCTTTTCCATCTCAAATGAAATTGATAAGTCTTTGGCCTTTTTCATAACATGTTGTAATATATGCTGTAATTGTCTCTCATTTTTGGTTATTGATGTAGATGACACAGAGATTGAGATGTCATCAATGTAAGAAAGTTGTAAGTAAGAAAATTTATCTTCAGGTGGGAAGAGATACCTAATTGAAAGTAAGAAAAGTAGTGGTGAAATAGGGCTCCCTTGAGGAGTGCCAGTGACCAGAAACTCCTGACTTAGTTGCCCATTGAATAAAAGCTTCATGCTTCTGTCTTTCAAAAAGGAATGTACCCAGGAAATAAATAGAGCAGGAAGCTGTAGAGATCTCATGACACTTATCAAGGCCTTGGGCTGTAGCCTGTCAAATGCACCCAGGATATCAAGCAGTACAGTTGACACAATTCTGTGCTTGGATCTATTATCTTCTATATATTCCTGCAGGAGTAAGGCTGCATCAATTGCTGATCTCTGCTTCCTTCCACCCATCTGTGAGTTGTGGAGCAAATTCATATTGGTATTTGCAAGAAAAGCCAGCCTATTGGCAAATACTTTCTCCAGCAGCTTTTTTTTTTTTTTTTTTTTTTTTTTTTTTTTTTTTAATCATAGTGTATTCAGCTATCTAGCTATGACACATTATTTACATAATTTAGTTCCCCAAAACTCCTTTCTGAAATACAATCTTTCAAAAATTTTCAAATTTCCAATTTAGTTATCCTAGTTCAACTCCCTTTATGTGCCACCATGCACTTGGATGTATCCAAATATTTAAGAAGTGCTTCTTTTCCTCTTCTTGTTCGAAATAATATAGGTAAGGTTCTTGGTTCTATGCCCTTAAAACATCTGTTCCTTTGGTTTTTAAATTTTGGACAATGTAACAATAAATGTTGCACAGTCTGCCTTTGTTTTGAACAAAAATTGCATATGTCATCTTCAACTTTTCCTATCATGTGCAGATACACTCGAGTATTTCCAATTCCCAGCCTAGCCTGGAAAAATCCTGACTCTGTCTCCCTGCTATGATCTTGAAATTTAAATAACTTGAATGAAAGGCTGGGTTGGTTAGTCTGAGCCTGGATCCTGTAGTACTTGCCCAATCCTTTTGCTTTCCGGCCCTCTTCCTCATGCCAAAGCTCGAGGTTCCAGTCCTCTTCCATTCTTCTAGTACCAATTCTTTTGCTTTTTGTTTCATAAAGGAATGAGTTATAAACTTGTCTCTTCTCATTGCTTGTTTTTTAATTCCGTTTCTGGCTAGTTTGTCTGCTAGTTCATTTCCTTCTATACCAACATGTGCAGGACACCATTGAAGATGAATGGTACACCCTTGACATACCATCCTGATCTGATGTGAAAAGTGGTTACTGCTGTGTTGGATCCGAAGGATGCTGGCCTGGCTGTCAGTGAATATATATATTGTCTTAGTTGAAAAATGTCTCTTCACATATTGAGTTGCTTTCAATAGGCAGTAAGTCTCAGCATCTGTGATACCCATAGTGTCACCAAGGTGATATGAGAAACATTTGATCTCTCTGCTGATTGGCAAGTATACCACAAAGCCAATGCTGCTTCCTGTGACTGAAAGGGAGCCATCTGTATAAACTATTACATCTTCAATTGGGATATTCTTGAGTTGTTGTAAGTGCAACAACTTAGTGAACTCTTTTGTTTCAGAAGAAATGCTGGTTAGAATCTGAGTTTGGTGCCATGGAGGTGTCCAGATGGTATTCTGCTCCTCCAGCTTGTTGAATGAAGCAAGGGGCTTCAATGTACATCCAATCCTCATTAGTTGGGTGACTGGCTTGTCAATAAAGTTGAGTAAGCCAAGGTCAATCTGGTTGGTGCTTGTCAATTCATCCTCCAAAGGATAGAACAGATGTTCTTGTATGAGGTGGTCCTTCTGAAGTCTCAAAACCCTTAGCCCATAATAGATCAGATGTTTCTGGTGTCTGACTTTGACTGGCATAATAGCAGCTTCCACCTCAAGGGCCTTTATAGGACTTCTTCTATAAGCTCCAGTGATCATTGGTAGGGCCTGATTCTGAAGCCTTTGACATTTATTTGTTAGTGATCCAGTTCCCCTCTTACCATGCCAAAGGACAGAGCCATAGTCGAGAACTGAAGTGACACAAGTTAGGTATAGTTGACGGAGAGCATGGCAGTGTAGCCCTCGAGTTGATGAGGCCAAGTTCCGAATCCGACTGAGGGCCCCATGGGCAAGCTGTAACCTCTTGTCCACATGGGTTTTGAAGTTTAATTTCCGATCAAACCAGATTCCTAGCCACCTGACAACTTCCTTTGGTTCTAAGATAATGTTATTTTCCAGGATCAAAGGAGACATGACATGCTTCCTCTGATGACTGAAATGAATAAGTTCTGACTTGTCCATTTCAAAAGTAACTGAATATTGGTTGGCCTCTTTCATCAACTCTTCAGTTAGTTTCTTCAGGGTCCTTAGGTTTTTGTCAACAGATGTTGATGAGACTGATATTGAAATGTCATCCATGTAGGAAAGCTGAAGATAATTTTTACTTGTTGATGATGGAAGAAGTTGACTAATTGAAAGCAAGAATAGTATTGGTGAGATAGGACTGCCTTGAGGGGTGCCTGTCACTGGGAAGATTGCACTAAGTTGGCCATTGAATTGCAGTTGCATGGTCCTTCCTGTCAGAAATGATTCCACCCATGATACCAATGATATGGGTAGTTGTAAACTTCGCATTAATTGGACCAGCTTGGCAGGTTGAAGGTGGTCAAAAGCCCCAAGAATATCAAGGAAAATTGTTGAGACAACTTTCTGTTTGTTTAAATTTTGTTCTACATATTCCTGTAGCAAAAGGGCGGCATCAATGGCTGATCTCTGCTTGCGACCCCCGAGCTGGCTAGAATGCAGTAAGTTAGAGTTTGTGTTAGCAATGTAGGACAGGCGGTTAGCAAAGATTCTTTCTAGCAACTTGGAGAGGCAAGGAAGAAGGGAGATTGGCCTGTAGGCTTTTGGTGCACTGTAGTCCTTTTTGTTCCTCTTTGGGATAATAATACCCACTGCATTTTTCCATTGCTTTGGATGTTCTCCACTGATAAATAGACTGTTGTAAGCTTGAAAGAAGAACTGAGGTATGATAGTCATTGCCATCCTGATAATAGTCCAATCAAGGCAGTCAATGCCTGGTGCAGTTTTCTTTATTGGTATTGCATTTTGTACTTCATCAATGGTTAGTTCAGGCCAGTCCCATTTATTCTTGGTGACTGCATTTGAGGAGGGCTGTCCATCAGAATATCCATGGCAAGTTTGTTGGCTAGACACTAGATCTTCGACCCTAGGATGTGGAAAAAGTGTGTTAGCAAAGGCCAAACATTTCTCAGGGAAGGTGATAGCTTGAACACTCTGGCTTTGCTGGTCAGGTGTGTAGACAAGTGTTGGGATGACTCTAGATTGATGCAAATCAGGTCTTGAGTAGCTGTAAGCTGTGAAGACTGTCTTCTCCTTAGCAGTGGCAAGAAAGTTCATCCAATGTTCCTTTTTAGTATGCTGAATATGTTGAAAATACTTGTTTCTGGCAGCCCTTGCCTGTTCCCAATTCCAAGCACCTGGTCTCACTTTCTGTTGGCGTCGTAGTTTGTGAAATCTCTGTCGCAGTATTGTGAGCTCCTTGGTCCACCATGGCTTTGACCTGGCAGAAATACTGAGCTTTGGAATTGAATTCTGGCTGCAACAAGGACGACTTGTTGTAATGTTGATGCAATGAGATCTATATCATTACATTCAATGGCTTCTTCAACTGTGTCTGTGATTGAGACTGTCTCAGAAGTAGTTGGTCCTTAAACAAGCTCCAGTCTGCCCTGTTAAGGTTGAACTTCATTGGTAGTGGATTGTTGTTGTTGTTATTAGCGTGGAATGATCCATGGCTTGCTGTTGGTAGGTCTGTCTGAATAGTGATCACCTCATGATCTGATCCAGTGCATTCTCCATACTTCCAGTCAACCCATCTTAGTTGTCGAAATCCCACTGCAAATGTGAGATCTATGATGGAGGTGGACTTGGAATTTGCTCTGTGAAATGTTCCTCCAAACTGTTCTATAATGGATGGTCTATTTAGGAGCTGAGCATCTACTTCATCTAGATACATGACCAATTGATTAGCTAGAGGAATATTGTTCTGGACCATTGGATTCCAGTATGAGTGATGCAAGTTAAAATCCCCCAGCAATAGATATGGCTTATCAAGTATCAAGTGTAGATCCAAGAAGCGTTCCACTGTGAGCTGGTTTGAGTAGTGAGATGTTGGCTTTTCATTGTAAATATGAATCACATAAAATGATTCAGTTGGTAATTCCACTTCTAATATCTGGAAATCAGGGTCAGAGACCATGTCATACCTAGGTGATACTTGAAGATTGCTAGACTTTTTGACATAGGTCAGGACCCTGGGCCTCAGGTTGGTAGTTTGAAGTGGTGGTATAAGTTGGAAGGCTGAGTGGTGAGTAGGTATATATGAATGTGTTGAGTTGTGGTAGAATGTGTATGGTTCCTGAACAAATAGCAAATCTGATTCTTCCCTGAGGGCAACCTCAAAGAAGGACTGCTGGATCTCTCGACCCCTAGCAGTGTTATGTTGGCAGATTTTCAGTGTGTCTAGCATGATATAGCTTTGTAGTAGTCACAGTCTGTTCTTTGGAAAGCCATATGGGTATTTGATCTGCAGTTAGCACATTGGACTGCATGGTGGACGCAGCTTTGTGTTGAGCTGCAAGTGGCACATTTATGGTTGCTGGTAAAGTGTCCTCCCAGACATATGGCACACATTGGTGCTTTTTGACAGGTCGAAGAATGATGGCCATATTTAAGGCATTTTTGGCATTGGGTTTTCTGAGTGGACTGTTGAAAATTGACTACCTTCAGTAGTTGACCTCCTATCAGAACCCCTGACTTTATTAGCCGTGTCTTCTCTTCCTCATTAGTGACACAAAATGCCACTGATGCCCTTGTCATATTTTGAGGTGATCTAGCCAGCCATCTTGGTTCACCTTGGGTTTTGATGCCTTTGTTGAATGTCTCTATCTCGTTGTTTAGTTGGTTAATTGGTATACAAGTAGCTACACCATGTACAACAATCTTTGGCCAATTGTCAACTTTTTGAGCCTGTTTTATAGGCCATCCAGCAAATTCTCCTTCCCATTTCTCCTGGTTTGTAATAAGCTCAGCTGGAGTGGAGTCCATGCAGCTGAGAACAAGATTTCCTTTGGGTGAAGTATGGACCCTAGAGATGGCATTTTTTCCAAGGATCTTATTAATCCTTTCCCTAATATCAAATGCTGCATAGTTAGGTAGTCTGCAGCCAGCCTTGGTGACCAATGTTATGACATTCTCTGAGTCAGCATGGTAGGCAACAGTGATAGGATGAGATAATTTTGTAGGTTCAATAGGATTAATTATAGCTGGTGTGGCTGTAATTGTTGTTTTAGGTTGAAGGTCTAGATCTGTTGTGGTGGGGTTTGAATGTGGTTCTTTCTACCAAGTACTGTCATGGCTGGTTTGATGGTTGCTGCTCTTGTGATAGGAGCCTCAGGGATACCTTCCTTAAGCTTTTGGGCATAAGTTGGGGCAGGTGGAGCCTCAGGAAAATTTTCAGTTATTTCTGGATCAAGTTGAAAAGTTTGGTCTGATGGCTTGGTGGTTAAGACCTTTCCCTCTTGAATAAATGTTCGGAAGACCTGGATCATGTCTAAGACAGCTTCTTGTTTGGCTTTTTCCATTGTGAGTCCATATGCCTGAACAAGGAGATCTCTTGCCTCAAAGATAGCAGTATCAAAGGTGTGTTTAATAGTGCAGGGAGCAGAGATCTTGACAATTTTGCATGGCTGTGATGCAGTGGTATTGGTAGGTGAAAAACCTCGTTTCCGAGGGAGTTCAGAAAATGGAGTTTTATTAAATAGGTGATTTGCCCCTAGATCTGTAGAGGTTATTGGGTCACTACTAAAGACATCAATTTTGGATGAAAGTTTAACTGGTCTGACAGTAGAGACAATTTTGGTAGGTATTGCAGTTGATTTAGTGTTCCAAACAGACTCTGAAAGCCTTGCAAGACCAGACATATCCATGATTGGGGATGATGGTAAGGAAGGTGAGCTCCTGGGAGTTGTATCTGGTTTAGATGGCATTTTAGAATGGAATATTCTATAGCCAGTTTTTGAAGTTATTTCTTATAGACTTTATTAAGTAATATTTTATTAATATTTTATTTATTTTTGCCTTTTATAATGAATTTTTTTTTTTTTTAATAAATATTTTGCTTTTTCAATATTTTTTTTTTTTTTTTTTTTTTTTAAAGTGTAGACTATAAATCACGTGATTGACTCACTGATCATGTGATTTTGCCAAGGCTTGCCAAGGCTTGGCAGCACTAGTGCGAAAAATTTTCTTCAAGCTGGAAAAATCGAGTTTTCATCAATAGATCTTGAATTAATGGTTTGTAGGTCTTAAAAATGATATCATTGAATAGCTCCTGATGAGGCGAAAAAGAATATTGAAATTATATTATTGTAGCTAATGGTGGTGGGAAGTTGTTGATGAAATGGTGACAAATTTAACTTTGGAAGGCGAAAAATCGGATTTTGGTCGAAATATGTTGTGATAAGTAGATGCAGATGTCGAAAAGTGTATCAGTCGAAAGCTTGGACGATGCGAAAATGAATATCGAATTTATATAGCTATTGCTAATGGTGGTCAGAAGTTGTGGTTGAAAAGGCGATTTTCGAAAGTTTGTTGGAGTGATCTTCCAGCTCCTCCTCCTGTCATTAACCCTGCTCCTGCCTTTAATTCATCAATTGATGATGTTTTCATGAACTTCGTCCAGCAGCTTTGAAAGACAGGGAAGAAGCGAGATTGGCCGGTAGGCTTTTGGAGAGCTATAGTCCTTTTTGTTTCTTTTTGGTATGATAATTCCCACTGCCTGCTTCCATTGACTTGGATGGTATCCACTGTTAAATAGACAGGTGTAGGCTTGGAAGAAGAAGCTAGGGATGGCTGTGACTGCTGCTTTGATAATTATCCAGTTGATTTGATCTAGTCCTGGAGCAGTAGATTTGCTTGGGATTGCATTTATTAATTCTTCTAGAGTCAAGACTGGCCATTCCCAGGTATTCAAGCTGCTTGTATTAGAGATATTCCTATTAGCTGAGGCTGGACTAGTTGTTGTGTCTTGTGCTAAGTTGGTGTGCTGGTTCCAGGGCTGATAGGGAGTTGGTTCTTGGACCTTGGTTGGTGGAAAAAGTGAGTGAATCAAAGCCTGACATTTATCTTTGTAACTGATAGCTATATTCTCTTCCATGCTACCAGAATGAGTATAGCTCAAGGTTGGGATTAGTGAAGATTGGGCTCTATCTAGCTTTGAATAATTGTAGGCTGTAAATACAGATTTATTCTTTGCTTCAGCTAGAAAGTTTGTCCAATGCTGCTTCTTATTGTATTGAATTTGGTGAAAATATTTATTCCTAGCTTCCTTCACATATACTTCCAATATGGAACAGGCCCCTTCTTAAAATGGCGACGTAGCCTGTGAAAAGCTATTCTCATCTGCCTCAACTCATCTGTCCACCATGGCTTAGATCTTGATGATAGTTTAGCAGTTGGAATTGAAGCATGAGCTGCATTTTGGACTACATGTTGTAAGAGTGATGCAACTTTCTCGTACTCATTGTGTTGAATGGCTGCTTGCAATTCAGGCAGGTGAATATTTTGCTGATTATTTATTTCCGAATTAAAGAGTTTCCAATCTGCTTTTTTGAGGTGGTACTTTGCTGGCATTTGGGACAGGCTATTTATAGAGGATGAGGTACCACCAGGAGGAAGCTGTGCCTCAAAAGTGATTAGTTCATGATCTGATCCAGTTGATTGACCATAGTTCCATTTTTGCCACAATATATCTCTAAAACCAACTGAGAATGTCAGATCAATTATTGAAGTGCTCCTTGAATTTGAGCGATGAAATGTTCCCCCAAACTCTTCCATCACTGATGAGTCATTCAAAAGTTGTGCATGTGTTTCTTCCAGGTAGTTGGCAAATGAGATAGCCAATGGGTTGAAAGTTTGAATGAGTGGGTTCCAGGAAGAGTGGTGCAAGTTGAAGTCTCCCAGGAGTAGAAATGGCTTATCCAGCTGCAGTTGTGAATTGAGAAAGCGCTGAACAGTATGTTGAGAAAAGGAAGGAGTGAGAGGTTTCTCATTGTATATGTGAATGATATAAAAGGCCTCCCCTGGAAGATCAACTTCCAGATTTGATAGTCTGGGTCAGATACCAAGTCATATCTGGGCATCACCTGAAGCTGGCTTGCCTTCTTGACATAGGTCATGACCCTTGGGCGGAGAAACTGATGAGTGATAGGTGGAATTAGATTATAAGCTGAATGTAAGATAGGTTTGAAAGTTTGTGAATTTTGGTCATGGAATAAATATGGTACTTGAACTAAAAGAATGTCTGTTTCCCCTTTGATGGACACATCAAAGAGGGACTGCAAGATGTCGCGACCCCTTGCAGTATTGTGCTGACTAAATTTAATGTGACTTAGCATGCCAATGCTTTGTAGAAGTCGCAGTCTTGTCTTTGGAAGGCCAAGTGGGTATTTGATTTGCAATTTGCACATTGCATGGCATGATGTTCACAGCTCTGTTTTGACTGGCATTTGACACAGCTGTGATCAGATGTCATATGACCACCTAAGCAGATGGCACAGACTGGCAATTTCCTGCAGGTTGATTGGTGTGTCCATAGGATAAACACCTTCTGCATTGAGTCTTCTGTGTTGATAGTTGGAATGGAACAGCTTTAAGATAGAGCCCACCAATCAATACACCTGAACTTAATAGATGATCTTTTTCCTCCTCTGTGGAAACCGAGAAGGTGATAGAGGCCCTCATGGACTGCTTGTAATATCTGTTCAGCCATCTAGGCTGGCCTTGAGTTGAAATACCCTTGTTGAATCCCTCAATCTCTTCATTGATTGACTCAATTGGTATGCAAGTTGGTACTCCATGCACCACAAGTTTTGGCCAGTGGCTGACTTTCTGAGCCTTGTGAATAGGCCATCCTTCAAATACTGGCTCCCATTTTTCCTGATCTAGCAAAAGCTCTGATGGGGATGAATCCATACAGGTTAAAACAACATTGCCTTTAACTGAGGTGTGAACTCTTGATATAGCTCTCTTTCCCAATATCTTATTTATGCTCTCTCTGACAGTAAATGGTTGGTAAGTGGGAAGGATTCCACCTGATTTGGTGACAAGAGTGATAACATTTTCATTGTGGAAAGTTGTTGTTTGAAGTGGCTCTATTGATGTTGTTGTTGGTGGTGCAGTTGTGTTGATGATCCTATGTTTTTTGCTCAGCAATTAGCTCATTGATCCCTTGCCCATCACTATCATTCTGCTCTTTGGGTTTGAATGAGAGGAGTTTGAGATGCCCCTGATGCCCCATTCTTTAATATTTGGGCATATGACATTGCTGCTGGTTTGATTGGCAATGTTTCATTTTTGTTATTGATTGGCCCACTTGTTACACAGGTGGGTGCCTGTTTCTTGAGCTCTCTTAATCTCCCTTCTTCAGTGAAATTTCGAAAGACTTCTATAAGGTCCAGCACAGCATCTTGCTTTCCCTTATCATCAGTCAAGCTATATGCTTGACCAACAAATCTCTCGCTTTTTCAATAGCAGATAGGTAGGTGAACTGCTCTGCTCTAATTGGCTCAGCTACTTTGATGATCTTCCTGCTTTGAATTACACTAGGAATGAATTTGGTCACAACACCAACAAACAGCCCTTTTCGACCCAAATTTCCGACCATCATCAGCTATAGCTATATAAATTCGATATTCAATTTCGCCTTTCCAGCAGCTTCCCATTGATATAATTTCGACATTGGTATCCACAAATTCCGACATTTTCGATGAAAAACTGATAGAACTGCCAACAAAACTATCAAAAATCGCCATTTCATCTATAACTTTCGCCCACCTCAGCTACGCCCCTATAAACTCGATTTTCGTTT
>OENG01000087.1:0-27199 GCA_900239735.1 Blumeria hordei DH14 | reverse complement strand
TGATGTTTTATAACTATGAGAACATTGGACTTATATATACATCTAAGAGAGAAATCCCACTAGTCTCATGTGCTTATCAAACCCAGTGATTCCAGTCACCTCTCATCTACCAATGATGAGCCAAGATACACTGTAGTACGTAAATATCCAAATGTATATGCAACAGTAGGCGCAATTAGCGCACTCAGACATGTGTGTGGATCCCAAGATCCCGGTTGTCTAAGTAAGCCAGAGGCAAATTAGTCATACCCTAAGATGAGTAAGACGGAGTCACATGCTAGGGAACAGGAGCAGCTCTCAGTGCGCAGCAAGGAGACAAATAGTATTCAGGAATGGGGCATGGTGTGAAAAGGTGGCGAGTAGTTTAGGAGTGTATTTAATCATAGCATAGATCACTTTCAAAGTGACACGCAATCTAGTCTCAAGCTCTACCACATTCAAGTTGTAGTCAGGAGCCACAAGACACCGCGTAACTAATGTACCATCCAACCCCTCGTGATAATCACACACCCAGTTTCCGATAAACATCTAGTGCACGCAAGAAACCTCAATGTGTGTGGATCCTGAGAAGATCTACATTATCACAGGCTGATCAGATTTTGGATGTACGGCGCATAGACAAAATGCTAGTGCCATTGTGATCTCACACAATCAGATCGCACGGGAGCTGAGGGGTAACAGAGTATTGATGTTTATAGGTGCATAGATATCCTACATTTAGGACAATAGAATTCACGTATTAGTCTCAAGCTCTACACAAGATCCGTTGTAGTTAGGAGCCACAAGACACCACGTGATAACATTTTATTCTTACACCCACACCCCGCCACTTACTAGATACCCAACGTGCGCCCGGAAACCTCATGTGTGAGGTTTCTTGCGTGCACTAGATGTTTATCGGAAACTGGGTGTGTGATTATCACGAGGGTTGGATGGTACATTAGTTACGCGGTGTCTTGTGGCTCCTGACTACAACTTGAATGTGGTAGAGCTTGAGACTAGATTGCGTGTCACTTTGAAAGTGATCTATGCTATGATTAAATACACTCCTAAACTACTCGCCACCTTTTCACACCATGCCCCATTCCTGAATACTATTTGTCTCCTTGCTGCGCACTGAGAGCTGCTCCTGTTCCCTAGCATGTGACTCCGTCTTACTCATCTTAGGGTATGACTAATTTGCCTCTGGCTTACTTAGACAACCGGGATCTTTGGGATGCACATGTGTAGAGAGAGTCGATCTTGTCGGGAACCTGAGACAAAACAGATAGTGGTCGAGTCCTAAATTCGAGAGTCAGAATTTCCAACAGCATCTGTATCTGATAGGAGATGTGCCACTAGTCTAGCTTTACTGGACTCATAGGCAGAGAGCTAAAGAATGTGCTATACAGTCAAAGACCAAGGCCAGGAGATGACTCCGAGGCAAATAACAACCTCAACGTAATATTACTTCCAACAAATACTGATATTTACCTGAGCATGGCCCAGAGCAGCGAAGCCGTGCAGATAAGAAGCGAACACATCGTGTCCAATTTCTATCTGCACGGAAGAAAAGTCCGAGGAGTAGATGACCCACGATTCCAATGTGGATATCCGTCCCAAAATGTGAAGCTCATGGTCGTGGCCTGCACTAGATAGGCCAAAGGAAGAGGAGGAATACTGAGAGAGGCAGGGAATCGCTCATTCGAGGCCATAATGAACATTCCAAAAGATGTAGCAAGTATTAAAAGATGAATCAAGCAGGAAGGCCGACGAGAAAAGTCTCCACTGACGCTTGAAGTCGAGGTAACTGTCGGAACACTACCAATGGTCAATTCACAAGCTTGTGTGGGGCTGCTCAATTCATTCCTATCTCTGTTCTCTATTGGGAGAAATACTATAAATACATTGGTGTTAGAGTATGGAGAGAACTTCGGAGTAAGAATTGCCTGAGAACGGAGAAGAAGTTCAGTTTGCTTAATTGACTAATAGACTACAGGTATTACGATCTATACAGCGGATTTACAAGGAAGAAAGGTTACCCGGAACCGACTCGACTGCAGAAATGTGAGATCCCAGACCAGAAAAGAATTATCCACTGACTCAGAATACTGGGTCATGCCATAGAAAATACGAACAAACCAATGACTGGATTTGTTCGGGAAGAATTGGATTCAAGCAGACTCAAACGTTGAGTCTGATTGGATCAGAAGTATGGGCTCCTGCCTGAACTCAGGAATATAGTTCAGGCAAGATGCATGCAACCACATTGGTCGATAGAAAGAAATGCAGGAAGCTATATTTCCAACAATTGGTACATTTTTCTGAATCGCTATTCCCTATAAGGAAAGGTCCCAAATCGACCCTTGTACATAACATTTTGTGAGCCAGTTCACACAGTTACTATGAGGGGGAGAGGAGAGTAGGGGAAATGTGATTTCTTGCCAGTAACAGGGAAGTGGACGGTATCCGCACCGGAAATCACAGCGTTAGTGCATTTCTTGAAGAAAATACAATGTCAGAGTGTCAATAAGATGAAAGGTTGAGGGGGCATATAGCACATGGGTTTCCTCCCTCATTAATATTAGGGTTTGTAGACACCTGCAAGGGCCTTTGAGGCGCCAAATCGAGCTATATGAAACCAAAAAGTTTGATGTTTTAGAATAATGAGTGTTGTCTGTTTCTCCAGCAACAAATTCTTTTTGCAGAAGTTTGATATTTCCGTTGGCAAACAGCCTTGAGAGTGAGGTGAGTCGCGTTTGTGTATACGCTGTCCATTCTACAGGCCTGAATACCGCATTGGACTTTTCAACATGGATGCACTAAGATCCAACAAATGACCAAGCTCCAAGTATTGGTTCGTGAAGTCGAGGAGCGAGTCAGTGCAATTCACACCACGATACGTGAAGGGCGCGTCGATAGTCCTCGTCAAGGAATGGGACGGGAACGAGTGGCGATGGTTGCGCTCAGGGCTGAAGGATACGATAGTCTGCAACGCTTAAAATCTTTCATCCGAGAGCCAGTTGGACACATTAAATTGCATGCAAAGGTAGGCGTTTCTTGATTCGCAATCGTCGATGCAAGATTTATCACAACTTCACCGTACAGCGCTGCTCAACTGTATGATGCCTTGCAGAATATAAACGTATCTTTTCAAAGTGGAGGACCACTGAGTAAAATTGACACCAATAGCCAGGTGCATACGAAGGGAGAGAGGCCGATAAATTTCAGGCCATACCTGACTCTAACAAAGTGTACTGGTCCAGCAAAGAATATATGGAATGGTAAATTCTGGCTAAGAATATTTCTCCCGCGTCGCAGCACCGATTTATCTGGAATCTCTCGACACTGAAGTTAGCTGTGCAGGCATTTTTATTTGATTATTTGAGGATTCGATTCTCCCTATCCGAGTGCCGGTCGTGTCGATAGATTTGATAGCACAGGGATCCACAACTCGGATCACGCCCGACTGGAAAAGGAGTTCCCCGGCACACAGAGGTATCAAATCAGATCAACTGCTCAGAGTTGGAATGCTCGAGACTATATGGATGGTGTTGGGAGATGCTGTCCGGATGATGGGATGAATTGACTGGTTTTGTCAAGACTGTCTAATCTCTCGATTCTTTGTTTACATCCATCATTTTGTATTACTTTAACATATCATGTATTCTCTATGCACTGCATATTATCACCACTATGACTCTACTTCCCACTCTCTCTTCAAAAGGGCACATTGATAATTACTTGAATGACTGCGGTCTGCAACCTGAATGGCTGGTGGATCATTATTTTTTCATATGTATTATAAAGAGATGGATCGTGAGGAAGAGGAATGTATCTAATGTCGTGAATTACAAGGAGTTATTATTAACTATGTTACATTGATTATTGACGCAGTAATGAAAGAACGCCTGCACGCTAAGACACTTGCACGTGATGCACAATTACAACATTCCCCCTCATCGTGCACAGTGTTAGGAAACACTTCACAGCATCTCAACGTTAGACAAAGGCTTCGTCAGAGCATCAGCTCGTTGTCTGTTGGTTGGGATATATTGAATGTCAATAAGTCCTCGTCTAAACTGTTGTCGACAATAATGGTTGCGCAGCTTTACATGACGCGAACGCTTATGGTTATCGTGATTTCTTACCAATGCAATTGTCGACTGATTATCCACAAATATTGTAGTACAGTTACTTCCTTTTATCTGATCTCTAAGCCCAATCTCGTCGAGAATCTCGCTGAACCAAGTCACTTGTCGGCACGTCTCTGTGAGTGCAAGATACTCAGCTTCTGTACTCGAAAGCACGACGTCTCGTTGAAGATGCGATCTCCAAGCAATTGGGCCTCCAAGCAAAATGAGGGAGCCCGAAGTTGAACGAGATGTAGATGGATCCCCCGCAAAGTCCGAATCTGAATAAGCTTCAAGCATGAGGATTTTGTCTTTTGAGTAAGTGAGACCAGCATCTGGGTCCTTACTAATATATTTGAGAACATGCTTTGCAGCTAGGAGGTGCTCATCAGACGGATTTTGAAGGAAACGAGCGAGATGGTTAGTAGCAAACGCGATATCAGGGCGTGTTTGGTTGGCGAGATATTAGAGACCTCCAACAATTTGGTTGAACTTTGCGATCCGCTCAGCACAAACTGGCTGTGATGAGATCTCCATGCGACGCTCAATTGGCTTTGAAACGGGTTTACAGTCTGCAAGACCATGTCTGGAGAGAAGTTCGCGCGCATAGCAACCTTGAGAAAGCTTTAGAATTTCACCTTCGTGACTCACATTGATACCGAGGAATTGGTCGCGAGAAACAGCTTTAAATTTAAATTTCGATCTGAGAGCTTTTGCAAGTTTTCTGATTTGATGGATATTAGGTCCAAGAATTTGAAAGTCATCAACATGAAGTAGCACAAATACGTCTCTTTTGCTGTTGGTAAATAGACAAACATCAGATTCAGTAGGCCTGAGTCCAAGTTTGTCAAGCTCAACTTTAACACTTTCATGCCAGAGTGCGGCAGCTTGCTTGAGGCCGTAAAGTCCCTTTTCCAGCTTTACCACTTTTCCTTTTCTTTCAAATCCCTGAGGCATCTGTATATAAAGAACGACGTCAAGTGTGGGATTGAGAAAGGCAGTTGGAACATCGCCTTGTAGTCTGTGCCATCCGAGACGGTGTCCAAGCACTAGAAGAAGCCTTATAGTGTCTGCGCGAGGTGTAGGAGCAAAGGTGTCGAAGTAATCACGTCCTTTTTGTTGAGCAAAGCCCCTTGCTGTCCATCGTGCCTTGTACTTATCTAACGAGCCATCAGCATGAGTCTTACGTTTAAAAACCCATTTTCCGGTTAGAATAGTCCGGTTTTTCGGGACGAGTTTGCGGTCAACTATGACTGCGGTACCGGTTGATATAAGAGACTGGAACTCAGCTTCAGCAGCTTGCTTCCAATTTCTAGCTTCAGATCCTGTCATTGCCTCTATCCAGGATTTTGGGTCTGTTTCAGTAGATATGGGAGCTACTGCCTTGCCAGTGTTGAGTCTTTTATAGTCATGCCGCTGTGTGGTACGTCCTCGACGAGTGATGAAAGTTGGAGGCAAGGGTGGCGAAGGAGGAGTAGGCGAGTAATCCCTTTTCTGACCCGCAAGAGGTGGTGGATTAAATGGCGTCATCAGAGTTTTATACTCGATTTGAGTTTCGTCTCCATCCTGCTCAGTTAGTTTTTCACCTCGAGATGTTGTTAAAGGGTCAATTAGAGAGCTATAGCCGGGATGTATAACTTCCTTCGGGGTAGAAGATGGCTGTGGAGCGGGCGAATGAGCCCTCTTTTGACCTGCAAGGATCGGGGGCTGAAATGGCTGCATAGGAGTATCATATTGAATAATTTCTTCCTCGCTTTGTATGACCTGATCTTCAGACTCACTACAGTTTGATCCCTCATTTTCATGGTCATCATCTGTAGTATGTGATACAGACTGCGATAATTTCTCTTGATTTCTCAAATTATCCTCGCTTTGAGGTTGAAATAATTGGGAATCCTCAAGGTTGTCAAACATTTCTCCATTAATTGATTGGTTTTGTAATGTAATTCTTTCGACATTACTGACACATGAAGATTTTCGGTTTACAGAGGTTGAATCATCTGGCACGGTTTGAGGGTGTAAATTCTGGAAGCTTACTGGAGGCACGAAGTCTACACTTGTTGTAGGAGGAAAGTTGAGGCCTAGACCACCACCACTGCGATATTGTTGAGGTGTTAAACATTGAAGTCTCGCCATGGTTGGCCCATACATAGAATCTTCACAGAAAGAGGCATGAGGGGTGGTAAAGACTTTATGAGTCCATTTTTTCTGGAGAGTTTTGTGAGGGGCGACTATAAGAAAATTCTTGGTAGTATTTGCCTGGAAACCAACAAACCATCCTACTTCCGCGCGTGGATCAAATTTGCCACCTTTTTCTTGCTTATTAAGCGTTCGATAAGCTTTACAGCCAAAGCGAGGGAGACAAGTGAAGTCCAAGTATTTACGATGGGCAACTCGGAGCTCTTGATGAAATTGTAGAGTAGGCACTTTTCTAGTGGTCAGATTGTAAAGGTGGTTGGTGAGGAAAACTGCATGACTTACAGCCCAGTACCAGAAAATTACAGGCATTCCAGCATCAATTAGTAGGCATCGTGCACGTGTAATGATGACCTTATTAGCTGCCTCAGCTGGGCCATTTTGTTCTGGAGTGTATGGAGCTGTGATATTTTGTCGAATACCTTTAAGGCGAGCCATCTCTTGCCATTGTGAGTTTCGCTGAATTTCAGTGCCTCCGTCAGAGAAGCAGACACGAAGTGTTTTACCGAACTGATTGCTCATGGTGTTAACCCAATCGATTAGTTTAGTAGGAATTTCATCTTTCTTCACGGCACCAAACCACCATCTCATGCGAGTTGTTGCATCTGTAATAATGACTAGGAATCGCTGTCCAAAGATATTGGGCTCCACGGGACCAACCATGTCAACAAAAACTTCATCTAGAGGCGCAAATGGAATAGGCCTTGGTGTCCGCGTGATAGTGCGCTGAGCTTTACTGAGATGACACGCTTCGCAAAGAGAAAGCTCACTGGTTTCAAGTCCTCCCAAACCTTGGGCAAAAGTCTTTGTTTTGGATCAAATTAACGGTCTGACATGACCAAGCCGCTGATGCCATCTATCGGCAGTGGTGCATTTCTGAAGTTTGGCCACAGCGGGTTTTATTAGACCTGAGGGTGATAAATGAGGCTTCTCTGAATGCTTTGTCTTATCAAGTGCTACAAGGATTGAAACATCGTTGATGGAGACTAGCTGAGCTACTGGAACTCGATGGCCGTTTACCAATTGGACAAGTAGACTGGCTTCGCGGTCTTCTAAAATGTTGGCAAGACGGTAGGCTCGGCCGGCTGAGATTAGATTTATAGAAGACTGCGGAGAGTATAGAGCGTCTGCAAGTTTGAGATTGAGACTGCCGACCTTTACTCGTGCTGTACCTCCATGACTGAGAGTTGATTTGCTGACGGCTTGGTCGAATCGGAAGGGTTTGCTAAGCTTCGCTAAACTGATAAACGCCGAACGATTGTTTATGAAGTGGTTGGAGGCGCCAGAATCCCAGATCAACGTATCTTTTGTAATGGTGTGGCCAGAACTGCTAGCTATCAGGGCCAAATTTTCAGAGATAGCCGTCATAGCTATTGATGGCTCGTCACTGTCAGAATTTTCATCTAAAGTTGCAGTATTTGCACGACCTTTGCGATTTATATCCTTTGTGCTTCTAGCTTTACTGTCACGTAGTTCGGGGTGCTGGACTCGACAATTCCTGTTGGTGTGTTTTGATTTGGGATGTATTTGGCAAAATTCATTTAGACCTTCGTTGCGTGCTGCCGCTACTACGATAGAGTTATCGTATTCAGTAGTCCGATCGCCTGCAGTAGATCTGAGTGTAGCCATCATCTGCTCTAGAGAAGCGTAAGAATTGTGGTCTCGATTAATTGCCCCTGTTGCTCTCCAAGTTTCAAGCCACTGAATGTGAGATGTTCCTTCAAAGAACATTACTGCAGCAAATCCATCAGAGATACCGTATTCTACAGATTTATCAACTGTTGACTCCAAGTTTACTGCAGCATTGCGAAAATTTGTAAGATTCTTCTGGAATTCATTACAATAATTGGTAGCGTTTGTAGTAAACTTGGTATCTATTAGTTTCCTGTAACAAGTTCTATATGGAATTGCTGCTGAAGGCTTGTGTGTATTGGCAACCATTGTGTAGAGTTGAAGAGCTGTGAGGTTATTCACCGAATCTGGTCTAAGGCTGTGGTCAAGCCTTCGTAAGACTATTCCATAAGCATGCAAGTCCTTCATTTTCCATGCTTCGAGTTTGTCCAGATACCTGTCGTATTTTTCAGTATCCTTTTCGTCTCCTAGTGTGATCGGTGCGACTGGAGCGGTCCTAGGTCGGATTTCAGGGACGTTGTGAAAGACGTAACCAACTAATCCATCCTGCGCAAGAGCACTCCGGAGATCGGAAGAGCATGTGGTGAATGGAACACCAGATTTGAGTATGATAGCTCTCTTATCTTCCTTGGTGCTTGACATTGTTATTGATTTAGTTCCTGTTTAGAAGTTATCTGTTTGTTTTCCTAGGGATCCGATGTTCGATAATGATCTGATGATAAGCGCTGCGCTAAATCCGGGCTATAACCTATTATAAAGAGATGGATCGTGAGGAAGAGGAACGTATCTAATGTCGTGAATTACAGGGAGTTATTATTAACTATGTAACATTGATTATTGACGCAGTAATGAAAGAACGCCTGCACGCTAAGACACTTGCACGTGATGCACAATTACAACAATATGTCATCTACATATCCCTACCGGATATGCTGGATCTAGCCGCGCAGGATGGGTATTCAGAGGCCATGTTCTCCAAAGAATTTCCCATCCTATGCCATTGCAAATCTTCGTTCCTAGATCCTGCCTTGATCCAACCACTACGCCAATGTATCGCCTGCCTTTTATTTTCTGTGAAATGGCATGGATTGAATTTTCAACGCAGTTTCTCAGGGCCACGGAATGATGGTCTTCCATCAATTAATTGAACTATATAATTTTCGGTGTATATTCACCGAGAAGAATGGTATGTGGCAGCAACAGCAGAGGAATAGATAACTTATATCCAGGCCGTGGTATCATTGAGAATTGTCTAGTAGGGTAAAAATTGCCGTTGGAATCTAGAGGATCGCCGACAGTCGCGGTCATCACTTTATAAAACGATATTTTGCCTTGAAGTTCTGCCAAGCTAAATTCTTGGTTTTGAGTACATTGAAAATATGGTCCACCAAGCACAGCGGGCACAAATGACAGGAGGCAAGCTTGTGAGGCCATGTAGGCAGAGCTGAAAAACTTCATGAGAAGAATGATGTACTAATGTTAGACATTCGGAAGTATCTAAGGTTTATTTGGTGTTTGGTGTTTGGATCACATTTGGATTTATTGGGTCCAATAATAGACTACTTTAAATTAGCTAGTTAAACGCACGGTCCACCTAGAAAAGTGATAACCTCTGGGGACCGATGCTCGGAAGAAAAGAATTAAGTTGTTTCTACTGAGTTATTGATACCCGTAAATATTATTCACCTGCTACAGGATAGGCTCCCCAGTTTCCTGACAACTAACGTATCCTAAATTTGTACTTCAAACACAACGCCGCTTCTGTTATCACCGAAGTCCAACAGGTGATTGATAACGAGATTTCTTGGTGATTATGAGAGTGTGGTGATAAATCTCTGTGCCAGCTTTCTGTCGACGAAGTCAAATGAGTGTTAGTTGACTATCTGATCGATGTTTAGAATATGACGGACTCTGTTTTAAGCATATTTTTGAAGAATCCACTTTTCATATCCATGGGGGATTTCTAAATTAACAGAGGCGGAAGCTACTGAGTCTTGATCCATAGCAAGCTTTTGCAATTGATTTAATGAGTCAGGCTGAGCCAAAGTACAATTGACTGATTCATTTTTAATTTCACCAATTAGAGGTGAGTTATTTTCCTTCAGCGGGGAAATTGGCTTGGCTAATCTATCCGATCTTCCACAGATCCTAAGGCAAGTGTTGGTATGTGATATTTGTTACAATATCTAGGTTACTGTAGATGTCTCTTGTGGTGCTCCCTCTCTCTACCATATTTGGGCTACACTTTTTGATAACCTTTACTTGGTCTCGGTAGATTTACAGACATAGTTTGCGGAACGGCCAATCATTGCGACATTTAGGTAATGAAGTGTTGTGTAAGCAGGATGCATTGTTTTACCCTGATAGTAAATTTTGGTGGAGAGCCATGGAATTCTGCTGGACTAAAATTAGACCGATTGAATCAAATATACAAGAAATAGGTGTAAGATGCTTAGGCCTAATGGCGAAAATTAAGCACCTAGGCGTAGTATCCCCTACCGACTCGGGAGTGAAATATTCTCCCAGATCCCAATTTCGTCAAATATGGGCCATGTCGAAGAAGTCAGCTCACAGCGCAACGACTCAAGACTCTGTGCGAAATTAAATAGCCATTTAGAAAGGTCATTTTTGGTCAAAGTCACATAATGTAAAGTAGGACCTGGTCGATGTTTCATAAATCGCGTAAAGATGTTTCATGTGCGTAAACACTGTTTATTATCTTACATGTCTAAGAAGACTACTCGTAATACCTGCCAATGATGTCCTCTACGAACCTCCAGCTCTCACTGTAGAGCCTTCAGAGCCGACATTTAATAACATCAACCTCCTCTCGATCAGGTTGCCGGTCGCCTTGGCCGTCTGTATCGTCTTTATCTCTCCGTACATCTCCCTACTATCATAATAATGAGGCTAAATGTGGTCAGATCAGATGTTAGAGCCGAAGTCCAACTCATGAGCCACTCTTAACCATGGAGAAGCTACTCGATTAGCTTGCAGAGCGTAGTCAGCAACTGATACGGAGATATTGGGTTGGATCGACATGTCCTTTCATGTTACATAAAAGGAAAACGGAGATGTATCTCTGCACCTGTGTGGCTTCGGCTGCAGGCTTTTTGAGTCTTTTCCCGCGCACGCAGTTTCAATTACTAACATTTTTTGAGAAGACTCCGTGGAGAAGGTGGCTGAAATCCACCGGTAGATACTAAGCTGAACAGCTAGTCATCACGGGCATCAAGTAAATGAACTCTCGAGTAAAAAATTAGGATAGGAGCACTGTACAATGTGTGGCCTGGGCCAGAAAGGAGCCCAATATGCTAGATAGTCCAAGACCCATTTAGTACATTGAAAACATCACATCTCTTCGACTCACCACAGCGCATGAGCCCAAGCCACTCCATAAAGGATTCTATAGACATTTAGTTGCCATGCACCTCTCGCATCACAACCACAACAATCTGGGCATACGTTGCGGGAAATCACCGGAATGATAGATTCATGACTAAAAATCATGAATTTAGTCATGAATCACGAGCCACTTGCATACATTCGCCCTACAGCTTCATGAGTAATGGGTCTGTCGTACTTCACTATTCCATGTATGTTAGCTATATATGTGGACTTGTAGAGCGTCTTTGTCCAATTACTATATATTGTGTAGCCTAGTCTACAAGGACGCAAGGATTCAAATGACTCGCTCACACCAGCCCTATTCCTAGATTAAAAGTTTTTGGGGCTCATGAAATGAAAAATGTATAACAAAAGTAGGCAGAGCCATCATTTGGCTGAAAGAGACATATGTTGACCTCAATGTTATGGCAAATGGCCAGAGTTCGGTGAACATATTTCATAAATATACCAATCTCCGAGATACCCATACCGCGAATCGTTGGAGAGGGAGTTGTTGGAGGAGTTGAGTGGCTGGGATTCTGTGTTATTTTTATAAATTACATTCCGTTTGTAGTATTCTGTTTAATAAAGCTTGGTGGAGCGACATGGAAAATTAACATGTCTAAGCAACAGCAGACGGTTCTTCGTCCAGCTAATTTGGTCTCAGATCGCCTTACAATCTAATCTTTCTGGATGTAACTATGCAACACGCTTGGTCATCACTTAATTTACTTGTCGCCTCGAATTCCATTCTGTCCGGGGCTTATTAATTCGCGTAAGAGTCATGTACTTCATCGTTGTGCAATTGACACACTGGCCTTAATTTTGACCGTGATAAACGAGATGAATAATCACGATGACTTTACTGTCAGAATAGGACAATTCACCATGCCAACATAATCTATTATGGCCTAAATGTGGGCATTACTGGCCGTTCCAGCAATAATCCACACATTGAGGCGTCTGACTGTAAGGCTTTCTGTATTGGTTAACGGATGTCAAACAGTTTAGCTCACAGATTCTAGGAAGATGGAGCACGACAAGAGACATCTACATTAACATAGATATTGCAACAAATATCACATACCTACAATACCAACACTTGCCCTAGTATATGTGGAAGATCGGATAGATCAGCCAAGCCAATTTCCCCGCTGAAGGAAAATAACTCACCTCTAATTGGTGAAATTAAAAATGAATCAGTCAATTGTACTTTGGCTCAGCCTGAATCATTAAATCAATTGCAAAAGCTTGCTATGGATCAAGAATCAGTAGCTTCCACCTCTGCTAATTTAGAAAGCACCCATGGATATGTAAGGTGGAATATTCAAAAATTTATTTAAATCAGAGTCCGTCACATCAAAAACATCGATCAGATAGTCAACTAACACTCATTTGACTTCGTCGACAGAAAGCTGGCACAGAGATTTATCACCACACTCTCATAATCACCAAGAAATCTCGTTATCAATCACCTATTGGACTTCGGTGATAACAGAACCGGCATTTTGTTTAAGTAAAAATTTAGGCTACATTAGTACCTCGTTCCCAACATGAAGTTTTTCAGCTCTGCCTCCACGGCCGCACTGGCTTTCCTCCTGTCACTTGTGCCCGTTGCGCTTGGTGATTCATATTTTCAATGTACTCATAATCAAAATTTCAACTTGGAACAACTCAGAAGTGGTAAATCATTGTTTAAAAAGTCGAAAGTGATGCCCGGCGATCCTCTAGGTCCTCGCGGCGAATATTATCCCACAAATCGAACAACCTTGATACTTCCGGAGGGTGGTAAGTTATCTTTTCCTCTGAAATTGCTACCACTAACCATTTTTCTTGGTGAATAGTCCAGGTATCATATATATTTCAATTAATTGGTGGACCTCAAACATTCCGCGTCTATGAGTATTCAGGTGGAGTATTCAAGCCATGCCCTTTCATAGAAGATTAATGGCAGCCGAAACATCGGCGTAGTGGTTAGGTCAAGGCAGGATCTGGGAATGAAGATTGGCAATGGCATTGGATGGAAAATTCTTTTGAGAACATGGTCTCTGAATACCCATCCTGCGCGGCTAGATCCAGCATATCCGGTAGGGATATGTAGTTGACGTATGAAAAAAAAAAGATCCACCAGCCATTCAGGTTGCAGATCGCAGTTATTCAAGTAACTATCAATGTGCCCTTTTGAAGAGAGAGTGAGGAAGTAGAGTGATAGTGGCGATAATATACAGTGCATAGAGAATATATGATATGTTAAAGTAATACAGAATGGCGGATGTAAGCAAAGAATCGAGAGATTGGACAGTCTTGACCAAACCAGTCAATTCAGCCTATTGTCCGGACAGCATTTCCCAATACCATCCATATAGCCCTGAGCATCACAACTTCCAACAGTTGCCGGTAAAGCCGAATGACTTTCCTTCCAGTGGTACCAGTGTAATCGCCCATTATGTTCTGTATGTCTGAGGTAGCCAAGAAGAATCGCATCCGGATTGAAGTCCAAAGCAAACATAGACATATCTAAAATCGGTTACTTCTCATTAATGTAGGTCTTGTAATTCTCACGAGAGTCTTCTACCTTCACCTCTCCACACACTAACTCGCCTTAACGTCCGATAAAGGTGTCTCTCCATTTGCAAATAGGAGCGTGCCCTATTTGTTACAGACCATCACTCTCTTCAAATTTACAACGCTCCATGCACCCGCAGGGGAAATTGAAGCCAAATAAACAAAGTTGTGCTATTGGTTTATGGAGGAACTCTGCTCTAATTGGGCTACACATGTTGAGGAAGGACAGGCGACTAGGGCGTGGAAAGATACATGGAAGAGACCCCCTGTGGGAGTAGTAGATCTGACATTTTCGACATGTTTTTGTCTTTGGAATGCTAGGCGCGCCGAGACCGAGATTTCGACGAACAAGCCAGGAGAGCTTCAATTGTTGATGTCATGGACTGTATAAATGGAATATCTGGATCTAGATGGGTCGGGATAGATAACTGTGTTGTGCAATAAGGAGAGTAAATCTATCTACACATGTAAATCTTCCAGTATCAAGTTCGCCCAGTCAGACCTGCCACTTTGTCCCGTGACAGTTGATGAGTGAACAGCACTCCCTAGCGCCCTGGAAGATACTATACAATTGCGGCTAAGCTTCTACACAGTAATTACACTCTATCAAGATTTCTATGATATTTCAACGCGACCTTCGCGACGGAGTTGAAAGGAGTCTAGAGAGTGAATTTCCCGAGATACATACAAGTCTTTAGCGCCAAGCTGGCCGGCCTCTTGGAACGCTTCAAAAGTGTCACCTTGTTTTCGTTTCTAGTCCTATTGTCGGTATTAGATGAATCCCGCACCTAGCTGTTTTTGCGTTATTTTCCGGCTGCCATACTAGCGCAAATGGCCATCGTTTTGCTGGCTGAAGAGGGGAGATAATTAAGGGCAAAAGGCTCCTCTAAGTGTATGATTGAATGGGGACATGTGAGTGGTGGTACTGTTTGAGGGGATCTGTATGGAAGGCATATGTGGGGGTATTGTTACAGTTAAGGGTTAGGATGTATCACCATAATGCTGACCTTTCACTGTTGGAATAACTTAATTGGGAATAAATATTATAAATGCAAGGTTATGAGGTGTGGAATAGCGACCGGTAATGTATCTCACGTTCCCTAAACGATATGATCGATACTGCGGCAGATGAGTTTTTAGAATATGTTATGCTTCATACTGTTGGAATGAAATAACAACTTTTATACTAATATAGACTAATCCAAATTACAATACTCATTTCAAGTCTTATAAACAACATTCATAGTCCACGAGTGATCCAGCTCTGAGGGGCCAACACTAATGTCTTCTACTCGCGCCATTTCTTGTGTCCTGTGCGAAGCGAGTGATCAGTCTTATTTATTTATCTGAATTTGATTTCATTTAACCCGATTTGGCGCCCTATGGGCCCATGCAGGTGTCTACGAACTCTAACATTTATATAGGAGAAAACCTTTATGGTAAAAACCCCCTCAACTTTTCAATTAATATACACTTTAAAGTTGTGTTACCTTTAGGAAATGCACTATCACTGTCATGTCCAGTGTGGATATCATTCCTTTCCTTACTACTGGGAGAATTCTGTCAACCATCATCCCCCTTCTCTCTCCCTCATCGTAGCCTCGACTTCAAGCGTCAGTCGAAACTGTTCTAGCCATCCTTCCTGCTGGATCCATCTAGTTATTCTTGCTAAATCTTTGGGATTATTCATCATGGCCTCGAATGACCGGTTCTCTGCCTTTCTTAGTATTTCTCCTCTTCCTTTGGCCCAGCTGGTGCAGGCCATGACCATATGCTTCACATTCTGGGACTGATATCCACATTGGCATCGTGGGTCATCTACTCCTCGGACTTTTCTTCCGTGCAGATAGAAATTGGACTCGATGTGTTCGCTTCTTATCTGCGTGGCTATGCTGCTCTGGGCCCTGCTCAGGTGTTTTATTTATTTATTAATTTATTTATTTATATTAACGACGTACCAGCACAGAATATAGAAAACATCATTCTTGCCAGAAATCTGCGCAGCATTCCACGCTGCCCGTATCGCCAATTTGACATCGTAAATCTTATTTTTTCATCTTCATTACCCTCCTTCCACCATTTCATCTTCTGTGCTCCAACATGGCAGGTGTGGGTGCTGGTGTGGGTAAATCCAGCGGTTTCGACGCGTCGCAAAATGCGACAACGGCATCATCAAACAACGGCAGCGGAGCGCAGACAGCTCCAAAGGATAAGAACCTTGAAATCCTAGGGAAACTTCTAAAACAGGTTAGATTAATCGTAATGGGAGAGATGGATGAGGAGGACCTACCATCGATGGAAGACGTGAACGAGGCCGTGAAGGCCTTTAACGCACACAAAAGGGCCTGGACGGAAATGTCCCAGAAGAAGTCTCCTATCGAGGAGAGGATGATGGCGCTAGAGGAAGTCGTCAAGAAAAGCCTCGCGGATCCCGCTCGTGTTTCTGCTCCTGCAGTGACCTCGGGCGCGCCGCCACCAAGGAGCTACGCGTCGGTCGTGGCTCCGCAAATGACAAAAACAGCGGTTCGAATAAGAATCGAGGGAGCAGAAAAATTGCAGCCGGAAGAGCTGCTTTCAAAGGCAAAAGAGCACATTCAAGGTGCATACGCGATTCGTCAGATGCGAAGCAACGACACCGAGGTGTATGTCCAGTCGGCGGCCCAGAGAGACGCGGCGCTAAATATGCGACAACTAACGGAATTTAAAATTTTGCGGCAAGATTTTCCAGTCGTGGTCAACGGTGTCCCATTGCGGACACGAATCGAAGGGGGCAGAGATGCCGACAATTTCGCCATCATCAGGGAGATAGAGACGGCCATGAAGACACGAATTCCAGGCTTAGTCATAAGTCGTATACGGTGGTTATACGACGGAAAGGAACACCAGCGATCGAAGAAAAACGGTCGCAATCGAGGATCAATTGTGGTCAGCCTCCCATCGGAGGCAATGCAAACGGAAGTGGTCCGAAACGGCCTTGTGATGAACGCCATGCTCTTCACGGCGCAGGTGTGGTCACCACGGTCCCAGCCAAAGCAGTGTTACAACTGCAGTCAGTGGGGACACACCCAGGCGTCGTGTGGAAAGGCAGCTAGGTGCGGTGAGTGCGCTGGCGCTCACCAAACTTGGGACTGTCCGAGGAAAAGGGTTTCTTGTGCTAACTGCGGCAAGGAACACCGTTCGTGGCAGAAAGCAGCGTGTCGGACCTACCAGGTCTACAAGGGAAGTGTGGAGAAGGCTCGGATGGAGCTGTTGTCAAGAACGGCAGAAATATGGAATGAAAAACCAACAATGGCGCCAACACAAACAGTCGCACCAACTGATGATCAGGGATTCACTTTGGTCACCAGTAAGAAGGCTGAAGGACTAAAAAGAGGGCCAGGACGACCACGTAAGGTAGTCGAAGCCCCAGTGGCACCAATCATTGCCTCGACAGCAGCACCACCATCGGGGCCAACTCTTCGAGCACTTCTGTTATAATAACGAGGCTATATAGGAGCAGGATGATGGGTGCTACTGGGGAACTCGTACTTGCAGTAGGTCTCTATTATCACTGTCGCGTGTGTTCTCTTTGTATGTAAGACTTGAATTGTATATTAAGGAAACTTAGTTACAAGTGAATGAACGGAGGTCAAGTCCTCCTTATATGTCGTTCTAGACTTACTGTGTTGTCCACAGCCCCGTGCTAGAACATTCCCTTTGTTACATCATTTCTCTCCTAGGAGAAATGTATCTCTCGCTCTCCCCGATTCTATCGGTCTCTGGCTAGTCCCATTAACCCTGTTTCATCGAGATCTGGTTGGCTCCATTTTGCCAATGCACGCATTGCACACTAAGCCTATACGGTTTAGCTCCACCGTCACGTGCACTAACCGCGACGTGGCCCCAAGCGTCTGCCCTGGCAATCTACATGGATTATACAACACTCCCCCTGACGACGATAGACGTCGACCGGTCTCAATGTCGCTCTGCAGAATTAATGTGTCCAGCATAAGTGCTGAACGCTTCCGAGTAATGGGTGAGTCACTCTATTCGAACTGATGAATTTGGTTTCGTCAGACTGTCCGCAAGTTGTTGATCTGATGGCACATAAATCACAGCTATCGCTTCCTGCTGATACTGTTGACGACAGTAATTATTTCGCAAGGCTATATGCTTTGAGCGCTTATGGTTATCGTGATTTTTTATCAGTGATATTGCGGATTGATTGTCGACGTACAAATTCGTTCGTCCAGACCCTTCAATCATTTGAGTAAGACCTAATTCAATTAATAAGGATTTCAGCCCCTGGAACTGTCGACATGTCTCTGTGGCGGCTAAATATTCCGCTTCCGTTGTTGATAAAACAACCTCTCGTTGTAGGTGAGATCTCCAGCTCACCGGCCTTGATGCTAATTTAATCAATGAGCCAGATGTCGATCTGCTTGATTTTGGGTCTCCGGCAAAGTCTGCATCCGAGTATGCCTCTAGAATTGGTTTCCTCTTCTCAGTCGTGAAGGTTATCCCTCTCTCTGGGTCTTTCGAAATATATCGAAGAACTCTCTTTGCCGCTAAGAAATGCTCATCTGATGGATTTGCTAAGAATCGAGCCAGATGGTTGACGGAGTGAGCTATATCAGGACGTGTATTATTCGCCAGATATTGCAACCCACCCACCATCGAATTATACTCCGCCTTCTCTTTTGTTGAACACTGGGAGCTGTTAGGTTCCATTAAGCGCTCAAGTGGCGAGTTTGCTGGCTTGCACTCCTCTAGCCCATGCCTTGTGAGTAATTTCCGCGCGTACTGGCCTTGCGATAGTTTAAGCGTTTTCTTGTTCGGGTTGCTAATGTGAATCCCCAAGAACAGATCCGTTTTCACCGTCTTCAGCTTATACTTCTTGTACAAGGCCCTCATCAACTTTTCTACCTTTCCAATGCTTGGTCCCATCACCTGAAAATCGTCAACGTGGATTATGACAAACAAATCCTTCTCTTTATTGCTATAAAGGCAGACGTCTGTTGTGAATGAGAACAGCCCTTGATCGGCTAGGAAAGCTTTCACATCATCGTACCATAAGGCTGCGGCTTGCTTGAGCCCATAAAGACCTTTTTTTATACGTACGACGTAACCCTCTTTCTTGAATCCGTCAGGCAACTCCATATATAAATCTATATCCAGATCCGGATTCAAAAATGCTGCCGGGACGTCTCCTTGTTGCCTGTGCCAGCCAAACCTATGTGCCAGGACCAGCATGATACGCCCGGTCTCTGCTCGTGGTGTGGGTGCAAATGTTTCCTTATAATCTATGCCCGGACGTTGAGTAAATCCCTTAACTGTACATCGCGCTTTGTATTTGTCGAGGGATCCGTCTGCGAGCAGCTTCTTTTTAAACACCCACTTACTCTTCATCAGTGTCCGGCCTTTTGGTATCTGGCTGCGCTGCATAATTTTAATCACTCCCATGTCCCGTAAAGAGCGATATTCCTCATCTGCCGCCTGTTTCCAATACCTAGCTTCCTTGCTACTCATTGCCTCTGACCATGACTTTGGGTCACCGTGAGGTCTTGTTGCTCTGCCGTGGTGAAGCTTATAATAATCCACCTTCTTGATTGGCCTACCTCGCTTACTGCGAGTTATTGGAGGTTCTATCGAGTGTTGACGCTTATGTCCCGCGACAGGAGGTAACTCATCCCATCCTGTCATTATTTTGTCATACACTTCCTCATCTAGCTCGGTGTGTCCAACAACTGGTCCAATCTCTCCCTGATCGGACTGTACGTTCCCTTCGTTGAGGGAGACTTGATTCTCATCTGACTGGCGACTAGCTTTCTCTGTATCATCTCTTTGTTCTGGCTGATCATTTTTCTCAGAAGGACTTCCTGGTGCGTATTCGCTATCATATTCACTGGCGCTATCAACGGAAGGTGACCTAATTGATCGATGTGGACTTGATCTCAATTTGTCATTCACGATTGATGTTTGTGGCCATTGCCCATCTCGTATCACGGGAACAGCCGGAGGTTGTGACACTGGCTTATCTTCCGCAGATAGTATGAGCTCTTGTCTATCAGATCTTAGTTGCTGACTATCCGGCGCTTTATGAATGGTCTGCGGTGGAACCAACGGAGGCGCGGCCTGATTTGATGTCTCCTGATCACCCGATATCTCTGGAACAGCGGGTGGCAACATATCTTGCTCCTCTGACGGCTGCTGAGTTCTCCTGTCTCTCGTATTTAATACATCAGGTGAACCAAAGCTCCGCTGACCGACCGACGAAGATGGCGGCTCCCCCTCAAACCTGTCTCTGGTTTGATCACTCTGAGGAGGATTCTGCAAGGTACTCTCTTGCATTCCTTCAACAGGTAATGGATTTTCACTGGCCCAATAATTATAGGTTCTCTGCTGGTCTGACTTGGTGAGTGTTACGGGGCGAGAGAGTATTCAAGATAGAAGTCACGGGTCAAGATATGAACAAGATACGTAAGATGGAACGTAGACAAGATATGATGCAAACAAGATACGGAAATCTAACAAAACGTCGCACGCCCTCTACAGACGTGAACGAGGACTACTTAAGGGTCTCCTCGGACTAGCTCGACGCTAGTGTCAATAACAACACCAGTCCTTTCCATTCCTGTACAATTGGGTTACTATGACAACTAGACCCCCCACCGCTGCTTAGGCACATTTTCACCCTTTTATGGAGAGTCATGATAAGAACCATGACAGCAGCTCCCCCTTCTACGACTGTTGTCTCAACAGTTATCCTAAATTTGCGTCTGCAATGGCTTCGGCGTATTCTTTTTCCGTAGGTTTGGTTCTCCGAGGATTTGCTTTGTGGAAAGCTTGGACAAGTTTATCGGAATCTCCTGAAACAATATCAGATAAGGGTTGCCATGAAGTTTCGTATTGTCCCGTGTATTTCACTCCATATTGAAATCCTTTGTCTTTTAGGCGCCTAGATCCTACAATAGCGTCAACTTCGTATAAGTCTTCTCCAGATTTATCGACTTCAATGGGCGGATTGGGCTCGTTTACTTGTCCTGAAATAGGGTTGTTTGGATCTGGTCTAAGAAGACTTGTGTGAAAGATTGGGTGAATTGATCTCAAGTCATCAGGTAAGTGCAACTGATAACTATGACTACCTATTTTTTTTGAGATTGCGAATGGTCCTAAATTTTTCCAATCTAGCTTTTTGCATGGTCTTTTGGTCTTTATATTTTGAGCACTAACAAATACCTTATCCCCAACCTGATAACCTGGAGCTGAAGAGCGGTGACGATTTGCAAATTTTTCGTAGAAGGCCTGGGCAGCTCTCATATTTACTCGAAGAAAATCGTTTAATTGATTCATCTGATCAACAAACTTGTTTCCTAAATTTACTTGAATTTTTGAGTATTCGGACGCGGTAGGACTCAACTGGTGATATGGAGTTATTGCTGACCTGGGGTGCTGAGCTGAATTAGCGAAAAATGGGGTTACCTTAGTCGTCTCTGATTCGGTGTTATTCGCGTTGTACTCTGCAGATGGAAGCCAATCAACCCAGTCATCCTGTTGATAGTTGCAATATGCTCGTAAGTAGCATTCTAGGATGGCATTAAATCGTTCTGTTTGGCCATCAGTTTCCGGGTGCCATGCAGTTGAAAAGAGAAGTTTCGTTCCTGTACGCTCACAAACAGCGTGCCAAAACTTTGCTACAAACTGCGGACCTCTATCTGATACAATTGATTCCGGAAACCCATGATGTTTCCAGATATGCCGATAAAATAGTTTTGCAGTACCCATTGCATCAATATTTGTATTACAAGGAATGAAATGGCGTGCCTTCGTGAGTCGACATCCAACAACCATGATACAATCATAACCTTCCGACTCAGGTAAGGGCCCAATAAAATCCACAGATATATCCCGCCAGCGTCGTTCGGGTATGGGAAGCTGTTTCAGCAGTCCTTGGTATTTAAGTCTTGATGGGTTTATTCGCTTGCAGATATGACAATTATTTGTGTATTGAGAGATGATTTGAAGCATGTTGGGCCACCAGTAATATCTAGAAATTTCTGCGAAAACCTTATTTCTACCATGATGGCCCCCACTAGGATGATCGTGACAACTCTTTATTAAAAGGAGTTTAAGGTCTGGAATATCTGGAATATAAATCAAATTGTCATAATACAGCCGTTTATTTTTGATACTACATCGGGAGAGGTCAAGATGTTTAGACCGGTGAGGGCCTGGGCCTTGCAGGATCTGGATATATTTCTGGAGAGATTTATCTACTTTGTACCCGTCCGTAATGAGACTTTCAATCTGTTCGGAAGTAGTGAGTGAATGAATAGGAGTTTGAAGTGAAATTTGAGAGAGTTCTAGATTATTTTTGAGGTTGTGGACTATTATGGGATCGAGGTTATGAGGCTTGAGCACAACCTGGAGTTGTTGAGAGAGACGCTCATCCTCCTTATCTGACGGGCGGTCCTCAGATCGCCTGGTTAGTGCATCCGGTTTACCTCCTAGTTTACCAGGTCGATAGGTTATAACAAAGTTGAACCTGGATAGAAATTCTGACCATCGGGCTTGACGTCTATTAAGTGTTTTTGTGGACATAAAATACTCCAAATTTTTGTGATCAGAGATAACTATTACGGGATGTATTGTGCTTTGAAGCTCTGGGCGCCAGTGTTCAAAAGCGGTGACTACTGCTAGGAGTTCTTTGTCGTAAATTTCATAGTTAATTTGGGATGGCTGTAAGCGACCTGAGAAGAAAGCTACCGGATGAAGAATTTCCTCATCGTCGTACTGGGACAAGATACCACCGTGAGCCCAGTCGCTTGAGTCGACTTCAACAATGCACTGGCGATCAGGATCAAAGTGTCTCAGAATAGGTGACTTGGTGAAAGCTCCCTTTAAAGAAACAAATGCTTTCTCGCATTCTGTGGACCACTGCCATAATGTACTTTTCTTGGTTAGTTCAGTTAGTGGAAGTGCTACACGAGAGAATTCCTTGATGAAGCGACGGTAAAAGTTAGCGAACCCGAGGAAAGCCTGAACATCTTTGACACATGACGGGGTCTTCCAGAGTTTGACACACTCAATTTTGACTGGGTCCATTTCAATGCCTCGACAGGAAATAATTAGTCCTAAATATTTTACCTCTGTAGCTTCAAATTTGCATTTCTTGATATCCAATTGAAGCCCTGCAGTTTGAAGCTTGTCTAGAACCAAGTTAACGTGGCTTCGATGTTCCTCTAGCGTGTTACTGTATATTAGGACATCGTCCAAATATGCTGTACAGAATACGTCAAGATGTTCCTGGAGCGTGCTATTAATATAATTCTGAAAAGTACTTGGGGCATTAGTTAGACCAAACGGCATTACTAGTGACTCAAATAACCCATAGCGGGTGCGAAACGCGGTTTTCCACTCATCCCCCTTCGCTATTCTAATCCTATTAAATGCCGAGATCACATCAAGTTTAGTGAAATAGCGGGCTTTAGATAATCGATCGAGAGTTTCTGTGATGAGAGGAATAGGGTATCTATTTTTGACAGTAATAGCGTTTAACGCGCGATAATCCATGCAGAGTCGCAGTCCCCCATCAGACTTTTTTACGAATAATATTGGGGAGGCTGCAGGAGAAGAGCTTGCTTGAATAAAACCTTTCGAAAGATTATCGTGTAACCATTCACGAAGGGCTCCAAGTTCTTCGCGGGACATACCATAGAGTTTTCCAAAAGGGGGCTGAGAACCATCCTTAAGCATTATTTTATGGTCGATCGGGCGATGTGGAGGTAGCTCACGGGATTCCAGTTTAGAGAAAGCCGTAGTTTGGTGATGGAGCCACTGAGGTAATCCGACTTGAATTTCTTTGGCCTCATCTTCGATTAGAGCTTGATCTATAGCGTAGAGAGATAAAGTGAAAACTTCGGTAGAATCCTGATTTACTAGATGATTGAAAGGGGTAGCACCTATCATTTTAATGTCAAGGTGGTCGATATGTGTCTCTCGATCGGGTGTATTGAGAGATGAGACAAGGTTGACAGCGTTCAATCCTTTTATCGCTTTGATAATTACACGGCCCGAATGACTGGGCTTGAGTGGCATGATACAAGATTTTGAGCAATAAGGTGACGAAAAATACATAGAGTTGGTCGACCAATTGATGCTAGGGTTGTGTCGAGATAGCCATCCATGACCCAATATAATAGGGAATAGGCCTAACTTAGTGACAAATAGGCGGGAAACTTCGGTATGGTTGGATATAGATAGTTTGACCATCACGAAATGAGTCACCATACCTGCTGACGAGCTTCTGCCGTCCACAACTCGTAGGGTGCGTGGATTTTCCAGTTTAATTAATTTTAAAGAGTGTAATTGCACGAATGAGATGTCAATGAAACCATAACCATTACCACCGGAATCAATAAATGCACATGAGTTTACTATCTTATTATCAGATATAAGTTGACAAGAAAATACAAGTGAGTTTAATTTTTTCAAGGATGGTTCGGATAATGATGATATAATTAATTCTGATTTCATTATCATACATTCAGAGCGACCAGGATCGTGACAATGATCCTGATCTAATCTTTTAACTGTTGTTCTGGATCTCTTGGAATATTTGGCTCCATGTAGAGCTGGTTGACCATACCTCTATTCCTAGTGTTGCAGCCAATTGCCTGATGACCTGATTTCCCACATCTCATGCATAATCCCAGTTCAAATCTCCTGAAACGTTCCTCTCGTGTGAGTCGGCCATCCGGACCCAAATGTGACATATTAAATTTGTCCAGTATCATGGGATCACCTCCAGAAGATGTATTGCTAGCCTCAAAGGCTATAGGGGGTCGGGGAGCTGGCTTTCGAATGAAGGCCGGACTAGGCCCTCGAAATTCTGAGCCTTGGTCTCGGTAATTAGGTCTAGGTACACTATGATTCGTACCACGATCTAGGTAGTGAGCCGGGCGTTCAAGATCAAGTCGAACCACGCAATCTCTGCACAGGTTAACATATTCATCAAAGTCATAATTCTTGTGAATGTCCTGGTGTTGTCCGATACATATTCGCAATTCGCTCGACACTCCATTGCGCATATATGAGATTAAAGTCTTAGGATCTGTTATGCCGGAAAGATTGTGAAGGCGTTGAAATTCCGACAAGAAAGTACCGAAAGATTGACTAGATTGGCGTAAACAACTCAGAGAGTCCCGGGCTTCTTCCTCTTCGTTTGGGTTCCGGTAGGAAACATCTAGAACATCCCATACCGAGCGGAGAGACTCAAAAATAAACAAGCCATCCTCGGACAAATATCGATCCAGGAAAGATTTTGGCCCTGGTCCCAAATTTTGGTAGATCAATGATATCTGAGACTGAAGTGAATTATACCTGTCTTTATTTTGGGCCAGAGCTATCTTAATCTGTCGCTGGAATGAAGGATATTGAGCCTTATCTCGGCCGGTAAACTTCTCATCGATACGGAAAAGTTCAGATTGTGGGGTTCCCACTGGCCCAATCCTTTGATTGTCCAAGATTTGTGATTGAAGGGTCTCCACCAGACCTTCAGATTCCTTCAGTTTGTAATTATTCACTGCCGAAGCCTGCAATAACTTTGTGTGCGTGGCTCTCAGTTCCAAGAGTTCTTGCCTTAGTTCGGAGTTTATAGCAAGGATTTCGGTTCTCTGTTGCTCTATATGAGATATATTTTTCTTTAAGCTCTGGGTTTCGACCTGAAGATTAGAGCCTGTTTCGAAAATTTCTGTCATTAATTTTTTTCGAGTAGCTTCATCCACTTTTGGGAGATGTGAGAGAAAGTCTGATGCGCAGGTGAATGTGATGGGAGAGTCGGTCATGGTGAGTCAAGGTTTTTAGAGGTGCGACGTGATGTTACGGGGCGAGAGAGTATTCAAGATAGAAGTCACGGGTCAAGATATGAACAAGATACGTAAGATGGAACGTAGACAAGATATGATGCAAACAAGATACGGAAATCTAACAAAACGTCGCACGCCCTCTACAGACGTGAACGAGGACTACTTAAGGGTCTCCTCGGACTAGCTCGACGCTAGTGTCAATAACAACACCAGTCCTTTCCATTCCTGTACAATTGGGTTACTATGACAACTAGACCCCCCACCGCTGCTTAGGCACATTTTCACCCTTTTATGGAGAGTCATGATAAGAACCATGACAGTGAGCATATCCCCGAACATGATATCCTCATTGAAAGTGACGTGTGGAGTACAACTTTCTATCCATTTCCAGCCGTATTTTGGGGTCCAGTGAGGATGGTAAATTAAATAATTTTTGCTGGTATTTTTAGGAAATCCAACAAACCACCCTTTCTCTGCTCTTGCTTTAAACTTTTCCGGTTTCGGATCGATGAGCTTGTACGCTTGACAGCCAAATCGAGGTAAGCAAGAGAAATCGACTTTTTCATGGTGTGGCTGCTTCAAAGCTTGCAAAAAGTCGACTATCGGTACCCTCTTGGTACGCAGGCAATATAGCCTATTCGTGATAAAACACGCGTGTTCCACTGCCCATGGCCAAAAACATGGCGGCATGCGTGCGTCGATCAACATAGATCGCGCTTTTCTCAGGATGATCTTGTTGGAGGCTTCTGCGGCGCCGTTCTGTTCGGGTGTGTTCAGTGCTGACACATCAGTGCGAATACCTTTCTCGGTACAGTATTCTCTCATACGGCTGAACTCAGTGCCTCCGTCTCTGAAGATGATGCGTATTCTCTTTCCATACTGGTGGTGTTGGTACTCGCTCCACTGTACCAACTGTGACGCAATCTCATCTTTTCCTGTTGTGGTTATAGACCACCTCATCCGCGTTCTTGCGCCTGTAAGTATGACTGCATACTTATGACCGTTAAACGCCTCTGATAATTTCCCTACTGTATCGACAAAGATCTCATCCAATGGCTCACTTGTGTTGGTCTGGGCTCCCTGGACACAAACCTCTGCGCTTTACTCAAGTGGCAAGTCTCACAATTGATGAGATCAGAATAGTCGATTCCATCCATTCCAAGCGAACATTGTGCAGTCTTTTTCAGGATCTGCTGTCCAGTATGTCCCAATCTCTGATGCCATCTATTGTGCATTCGTAACTTTTGGGATCCTAGCTATTCCTGGTGCTGCAATTTTGTTCGACATGGCGGTTCTTCTCTGTTTCTCAGCAGTTTAATGTATAACACATGGTCGATTGTCACTAATCTTGCTACTGGTTGATCGTCTTTAATCCGTATCAATAATTCGTTAGCATTAGCTGCAACAATACCGTGTTGATCCTTTAATTTTCCGCTGAGATTATGTTGCAAGTAGAGTTGG
>OENG01000065.1:0-47104 GCA_900239735.1 Blumeria hordei DH14 | reverse complement strand
ATTTTACTAACAAAAGAGAGCCAGTTATCACACCTCTCACATTTGATCAGATTACTTTACAGCCAAGGAAACAGTAAGATGGCTGGGCATTTGGTTTGATAGGAAACTTACCTTCAAGACTCATGTTGAAAAGAGGCTTCAACTTGCCAATGGGGCCCTCATAGGCTTCAAAGACTAGCTTCACCATCATCAGGACTCAAATTTAATGCCTTGCGACAGCTTTACCTAGCTTGTGTCACATCTGTACTTGACTATGGCTCCATATTGTGTCTGGAGGGAGATATGGTACTAAAAAACACATCATAAATACCAAAAACTACAGAATAGAGCTATCATTTCAATCACTGGGGCATTCCCTAACAGCCCTGCCCAAGCTTTGCAGGTAGAAGCAGCAATCTTACCAACATCAGTAAGACACTTGAAGCTGTCAAATAATTATGCACTCAGAATGCTTAGTCTTCAAGTAAATCATCACTAACTATACAACTGACAAGTGCGCTACAAGATGAGCTTGGACGTCACCATACTTTCGAAAAACGCCATTTCATCAACAACTTGCCCACCATCAGATACGCTGTTATAAATTCGATATTCAGTTTCGCCTTGCCCGCAGCTTCCCATTGATATAAATTTCGACATTGGCATCCACCAATTCCAACATTTTTCGATGAAAAACTGATAGAACTGACACAATACTATCAAAAATCGCCATTTCATCTATAACTTTTGCCCACCATCAGCTACGCCCCTATAAACTCGATTTTCGTTTTCGCCAAATTTGCAGCATCCTATCCATATAATTTCCGACATTTACAGCCTCCTCTACCAATATCTTTTGCCAAAAACCCGACATTTTTGCCATCTTGGAAAATTTTCGCATCAGCCTTAAAGTCCAGGCAAGAAATTGACACATAAAAAACATAAAAAAAATAAAAAACATAAAAACATAAAAAACATAAAAACATAAAAAACAAAAAACATACAAAAACATAAAAAACATAAAAAACATAAAAACATAAAAACATAAAAACAATAAAAACATAAAAAACATAAAAAACATAAAAATATAAAAAATATAAAATATTAATAAGTTAATTTTATAATTATAAACATAAAATTTTAAAAAAAAAAAATAACCTGGGGCAATATTCATCATGTCCAAAAAACCTCAACACCTGATACACCCTCAGAGCCCATCATTGAAACATTCTGCTCCTCACCACTTCTTCCAGAATTAATCAACTTGACCAATCAGCCTAGACTTGCTGATTCAAGGTGGAATTTGGACCAAACCAAGACTAATTTTTCAGATTTCAGTAGTGATCCACTTACTGGGACTGAATTTTTATCAGGAATAACCACAACTAAACAAAACAACCAACTAAGTAAAAAAAGGACATCCAGTGCTTAACTGATCCACATTACCATCCTTCAAAATACACAAGAGTTGGTTCTAAAGCTGGGACAAATCCATCAATCATAAAGGTCAAAACCTCTATGGGCAATATCTTGGAAGCTAGAGACCTTTTGGTTGAGGCCTACAAACTCACTAAAGATAGAGCTGAGCAAACTAATCTCTTAGACCTTGTGGAAGTATTTCGCAAGTTTACTGAGAAAGGACATCTAGGGCCACTGACAACAGCGGTTCTTAACCATCAATCATCAGCTCTACCTCAGCCACAAACCCAGCAACAAACCCAATCTCAACCTATGGCCATCACTACAGAAAGTTCAATACAAACACCAACCACCTTGAAACCCAAAGCTATCCAGCTTCAAATGAGCAGCCAACCTATGCTGAGAAATTGAAGGCCTCCCTTCCTCCCTCAACATCCCAAGCCAGACCAGAAGCTGTCTCAACCCTAGATACCAATCAGCAACCTATCACCAATAGCAAGAATAATGCTCAGGCAGCACCTATTCCCTTCAGTCAGAACCTAGACAAAATTATCACACTTGTAACTGTCAGAGGTAGTTCATTACCAGATATCAAGCAACAGAAATTCGGGACAAGCTGAACAGGATTCTGGGAAGAAGAGCCATTGCTCGAGTACACACTTCACCACACCACAACTTGGTACTAACCTGCCTTGAAGCAACTGCAGATGAGGTACTGGAGAGGCTCACACAATGGAAGCCAATTTTCGAAGGATGGCCAATTGCAGAGGTCCAGAGGTTAATAACTGGCCCAAGCTTGTTGTACATGGCGTCCCAACATGCATACCAATAACAAGCTTCAAGGAGGAAGCTGAAGACTACAACCCTGGCCTGCAAATCCAAGGAGCACCAAGATGGCTTCTAGAGAGAGCACCAAAATGGCTTCAGAGCAAGAAAGCTCATTCATCTGGTCTTCACAGTCAAAAGCCAAGAAGAAAGACAACTACTAAGCAAAACAGGAATTATAATTGGAGGCATGCTACTCCGGGTGGTCAACTACCAGTCTACAACTCATAAAACACAGTGCAGGACCTGCCTCAAGTTTGGACACCATGCTTCAGTCTGCCGCAGCCAACCAGTATGTGCCATCTGTCGAAGCTCACATGCCACTGATAACCACCACTGTGCAACATGTCAATCGTCTCATGGCTGTACCCACTTTGCAGTCAAATGTGTCAACTGCCATTCACCTTCCCACAATGCCCTTCAGAAGCATAGCTGTGAGGTTTTCAAAGTACTAACATGTTAGGACAACTGAAAATTGCTCAACACAACACTGCTAGGGGTAGGGAGATACTCCATTCCTTCTTTGAAGTTGCTTTAAAGGAGAAGGCCACATTACTGTTTGTTCAAGAGCCATATTTGGTACAAGATCAATCATCACATTCATTTATTCCAATTTCACACCCATCTTTTATTCCAATACTTCCAGAAATTCAATGCTTCATGCGGCCCAGGGTTCTAATCTACGTTCAACAGGGTGTCCATTCCAGCTTACACCAAGGTATGACCTTGCAACAGACCCTGATTTCCAGATCCTCGAAGTATCACATCCCCAGGAAAGCTTCCTCATCATTCATATCTATAATGAGCAATCCAGGGATCAAAATGAGCATCGAAATACAGTGCAACGCTTTCTCAATCTTCAACTACCAGCCAACCAACCACTTCTTCTGCTTGGGGACTTTAATTTACATCACCCTAGCTGGAATCCATTGGTGCAACAGCCTTCCATACAAGCAGAACAATTTGCTAACTACCTGGATCAAATAAATGCACATCAATTGATGGATCCATTTGTCATTGAAGAGCTAGGGGGAACATTCCATCGGCCAAATACTGTGAATACTTCAGTCATTGATCTAGCATTTGTTTCGGGATTCAATCATTTAAGTTGGCAGGACTGGAAATATGCAGAGAGCACAGGCTCTGATCATGAAGCTATCATCTTCCAAGCTGAGGCTCTTGCACCCCTGAATCAATCCAACTTGACTACAAATTTACTCCCAGCAAGATATAACTTGAAGAAAGCAGACTGGGACTCATTTAACAATTACCTGCTTAGAAACCAGGACTACATCAACCAACTGCTGGACACATCTATAGCATTAGCAGACAGTGACTCTGTTGCAGGTATTCTTCAGGATATGGTTCAAGGAGCAGCTGATTGTTCTATCCCTCAGTCAAGGCCATGCAGCAGATCAAAATCATGGTGGACTGAAAATCTAACAAATTTAAGGCACAGTTACCATCAGCATAGACGAAGGGCAAAGCTTTTTTCAGCCCAGCAGTGCAAGAGGAAGCCAAAATTGTGAGGAATACTTACTTCAAAGCCATCAGCAATGCAAAAGCCAGCATTGGGAACAATTTTTAAACTCTGCCAAAGAGAAGATGATATTTAAAGCATATAACTACACTAAAACATCCAATCAGCCTCGCCATTTTATCCAGCACTTCAATGCCAAAGAATAATCCACTAACCAATGAGACTGAGTCTGGAGTAGCAATATCTTTCAAGGACAAGTGTCAAGCCCTTGTGCAAGGTTTATTCCCAAAAAGCTGTTTAAGCCCTACTGATGATGGGTTAACAGCACCATTAGACTGTAACACTGCATCAGCTTCCTCACTACTTGACAGATCTTGCTCTGATAGACAAAATTGGATTGGCCAGAGCTAACTATTGGAGAAATAAAAGCAGCAATACCTAACAAGAAGACAGCCCAGGAATAGACCAGCTAGATTGGACAATTATCAAAGCTGCTATGGAGTGTGTCCCAACAACATTTTTCAAGGCATACAACTATCTATTCAACAGTGGTCAACATCCAAGCAGATGGAAGCAAGCAATTGGAATCATTCTACCCAAACAGAATAAAAAGGACTACTCAGAGCCGAGGGCATACCGCCCAATTTCCTTGCTTCCATGTCTTTCCAAACTGTTGGAAAGAATCTATGCCAACAGACTATCTTTTCTTGGCAACACAACCACTAATCTTTTCCACAACAGTCAAATGGGAGGACGAAAGCAGCGTAGTGCTATAGATGCTGCAATCCTGCTTCAACATTTTATTGAATCAAATACCAAGAGAGGAAGAATAGTCAGCACAGTGTTTTTGGACATCCTTGGAGCTTTTGACAGACTTGAGCCAGCAAAGCTTATCCAAGTCATGGGTCAGCTGGAGTTACCAAAACAGCTTATTAAGTGGGTTGGTTCCTTCCTTACTAACAGGACTATCAGGCTGCTTTTCAATGGGGAGCTGAGTGAAGAATTTGCTGTTTCTGGAACACCTCAAGGAAGCCCTATCTCACCTATACTATTTCTCCTTTCAATAAGGTTCCTACATGCAAATAATAACACTAATAACACACTCCAGCTCTCATATATTGATGATTTATCAATTTCTTGTGCTTCAACCTCAGTCAGCAAAAATATAAGGGAGCTGGAAGTCCAACTCAACACCATCTTTTCAACAGCCAAGTCAATCTCAGTTACTTTTGAGAAGGATAAATCGGAACTTATACACTTTGGTAATAAGCGCTTACCAATCTGACATCATTAAAAGTAAATCAGATATCACTACATCCAAAGGAGATAGTCAGATGGCTTGGTATTTGGTTTGATCGAAAACTAACCTTCAAGACCCATGTGGACAAGCGGCTTCAACTGGCCAATGGAGCTCTTCAGAGGATCATAAGGCTAGCTTCTCCATCCAAAGGACTCAAATTCAATGCTTTGAGGCAGTTGTATTTATCCTGTGTCACATCTGTGCTTGACTATGGGTCTGTGATGTGGTCTGGAAGATATGGTAAACAACAACTCACCAATAAATACCAAAAGCTCCAAAATAGGGCTGTCAGATTCATTACTGGTGCATATCCAAGCAGCCCTGCACAAGCTCTGCAGGTGGAAGCAGCAATATTACCAACAACAGTGAGGCATTTGAAGCTAGAGAATAACTATGCACTTAGAATACTTGGGCTCCAAACTAATCATCCAATACTAGAAGTACTAACTCAGGCCTTGCAGGATGAATTAGACACCAATCATCTTCAAACAACAGGTGATATTGGAATGTTTAGTCTTGTTGACCAGTGTCCATCTAGGCTTTTTCAACTGGCCAAACATCTGAAACAACTGGGCAAATTTGGAAGTATGGAGCAGTCTAGACAAAACTGGGTTCCACCTTGGCTAACCACCAGTATCAAAACAACTATCTCTCAGAAGCCCAAACATCTGGCTCGAACAGAGCATCTGAATCTTCTGGCCAAATTATCTCTTGAGGACTGTCTAGTATATACAGATGGATCACTGTCCCCAGGAGGAAGCAGCAGCATTGGCTTTATTATCTATCTCCCTGTCACAAGGCAGATCAAATGCTACTCATTCAACCTTGGTAACAGAATGGGCATCACTGATACAGAAACATATTGCATCCTGAAGGCCATCCAAACTGTCAAGAAACTAAATATTTCTGGAGATATCTTCATCTTCTCTGACAGCCAAGCTTCACTATCTCGGATCCAAAATAAACCAACCAAAATCTGTCATCAAATAAGAAGCTCTGCAAAACACCTAAGCCTACATTTTCATTGGTGCCCTGGACACATGGGTATAGAGGGAAATGAATTGGCAGATAGACTAGCCAAAGCTGGGGAGAAAATACCTGCTATGAGGAAAGACAAATATACCACACTATCCTTCTTAAGAGAAAGAATGAGGCAACAGATAGTCATCTCTTGGAAACAAAGATGGCAATCAGAGCTATTTCGAGAAGAAGAGGGCAGAAAGGCCAAAGGACTTGGAAAGTATTACAGGATATTTGCACTAAAAGATACTCCAGACTTCAAGCTCAAACCCTACAACTATAACAAATACAGCAGAAGGACTCAGGTTGAATACTTCCAGGCAAGGACTGGTATTGGAAATACTTTGGCTTATCTCAAAAAAATTGGAAAATCAGAAAGTGATTTGTGTGACTACTGTGGGGAAGTGAGACAGACAGTGCCACATCTCATTCTACATTGTAAAAAATTTAAAGTTGAGAGAGGAAAACATTTTGCAGGAGTAACACCACTAAGACTATCACTAATTTTTGGAACACACATTGGGAAAACAGCTCTACTTTGCTTTCTTGATTCAACCAAATGCCTTAGGGCATGCAGAAGATGAAACAGAGCAAAATAAAAACTACTTGAGAAAAATAACATGGAGGATTTCTTTAGATATATTTTGTATGCTAGAACTGTGTCATAGCTATATAGCTGAATACACTATGAATTAAAAAAAAAAAAAAAAAAAAAAAAAAAAAAAAAAAAAAAAAAAAAGATGAGCTTGACACCAGTCCATTCCCACCAACTTGTGATATTGGAATGTTTGGATACATTGATAATTGTCCATCTCAGCTTTTCCAGCTTGCCAAATTACTGAAACCATTTGGGAAATTTGGCAAAATGGAACAGATAAGACACAGCTGGTCTCCTCCCTGGATCTCAACCAATATCAAGACAATCATCTCTAGTCAAACCAAGGAAAATGCAAAGAAAGAACATCTCAAACTACTAACAAGAATATCTTCAGAAGCCTGTATTATTTACACTGATGGATCATTGTCCAACAACAGGTGCAGCAGTATTGGGTTTGTGCTATTACTCCCCATCACCAGAGAATTAAAATGCTACTCTTTTAATCTTGGAGATAAGATGGGTATCACAGACACTGAAACATATTGTATTCTCAAAGCAATTTTAACTGTGAAGAGATTAAGAATATCTGGAGAGGTATACATCTTTTCTGATAGCCAAGCATCATTATTCAGGATTAAACATGCACCAAATCAAATCTGCCACCAGTTGAGAACTGCAGCTCAAAACCTAACACTGCAACTACTCTGGTGCCCAGGACACATGGGAATTGAAGGGAATGAGATGGCAGACAACCTGGCCAGACAAGGACAAAAAAAGATAGCCTTAAGAAAAGACAAATTCACCACCCTGTCATTCCTAAGGGAGTTACTGAGGGAGAAAACTTTGGAGGCATGGAAACAGATATGGGATCATGAGCTGTTCCGAGAAGAGGAAGGGAGAAAAGCAAGAGGGTTGGGCAAATATTATAGAGTAATGGCACATAAGAACCAGCCCAACTTTCAGCTTAAACCATTTCAGTACATCAAATACAGCAGAAGAACACAGTCTCATTATATACAGGCAAGGACAGGTATTCGAAATACCCTAACACATCTTAAAAAATTGGAAGGAAGACAATGATTGGTGTAATCATTGTGGAAAAGCAAGACAAACAATACCACATCTAATCTTACACTGTTCCAAATTTAAGGAGGAGAGGAGAAAGGAGCTTGGGGAATTGAACCACTATCATTACCTATGCTTTTGGAACACATAAAGGAAAGACATCTTTACTCTACTTTCTTTGGTCTACTAAGTGCCTTGGGGGACAAAATAGATGACAAAGGGGTAGAACTAAAAATACTATTTAAAATAACATGGAGTGTGGGATGCAAAGGATTTTGTATATTAGAGTCTGTGTCATAGCTACATAGCTGAATACACTATGAATTTAAAAAAAAAAAAAAAAAAAAAACAAAGGAAGTCAACTAAGCCTCAATATGGTTCTGCATAATAGAACTGGCACAAAAGCAGCTTTGGAATATATTGAAAAGACTGGCATATGCACTCGGAAATGGTGCATTAACAATAAAACTGGAGTAGGATAAAGATTAAATTAAATATTGGGATACATATTGATGATAGATTTTGAGAGAAAAACAAAGAGTAATAATAAATGGCAATAAGAAGATATGGTAATTTTGAAGGATTGCTTGTGGTTTTGTTTTATGTTTTTAGTTTTTTGTAAGAGGTGTAATCACTTGAGGGTTCAAATGATAGTGAAAGTAAATGATCAAAACTTTGATAGATAGATTGGCTAGTTTGCATCAGTTGATGCACATCCTACAATAGTCTTAGACTTAGACAGGATGTAAATGGATTAAACAAACAAACAAACAAACAATCTTCTGCATGCCCTAAGGCATTTGGTTGATTCAAGAAAGCAAAGTAGAGCTGTTTTCCCAATGTGTGTTCCAAAAATTAGTGATAGTCTTAGTGGTGTTACTCCTGCAAAATGTTTTCCTCTCTCAACTTTAAATTTTTTACAATGTAGAATGAGATGTGGCACTGTCTGTCTCACTTCCCCACAGTAGTCACACAAATCACTTTCTGATTTTCCAATTTTTTTGAGATAAGCCAAAGTATTTCCAATACCAGTCCTTGCCTGGAAGTATTCAACCTGAGTCCTTCTGCTGTATTTGTTATAGTTGTAGGGTTTGAGCTTGAAGTCTGGAGTATCTTTTAGTGCAAATATCCGGTAATATTTTCCAAGTCCTTTGGCCTTTCTGCCCTCTTCTTCTCGAAAAAGCTCTGATTGCCATCTTTGTTTCCAAGAGATGACTATCTGTTGCCTCATTCTTTCTCTTAAGAAGGATAGTGTGGTGTATGTGTCTTTCCTCAAAGCAGGTATTTTTTCCCCAGCTTTGGCTAGTCTATCTGCCATTTCATTTCCCTCTATACCCATGTGTCCAGGGCACCAATGAAAATGTAGGCTTAGGTGTTTTGCAGAGTTTCGTATTTGATGACAGATTTTGGTTGGTTTATTTTGGATCCGAGATAGTGAAGCTTGGCTGTCAGAGAAGATGAAGATATCTCCAGAAATATTTAGTTTCTTGACAGTTTGGATGGCCTTCAGGATGCAATATGTTTCTGTATCAGTGATGCCCATTCTGTTACCAAGGTTGAATGAGTAGCATTTGATCTGCCTTGTGACAGGGAGATAGATAATAAAGCCAATGCTGCTGCTTCCTCCTGGGGACAGTGATCCATCTGTATATACTAGACAGTCCTCAAGAGATAATTTGGCCAGAAGATTCAGATGCTCTGTTCGAGCAAGATGTTTGGGCTTCTGAGAGATGGTTGTTTTGATACTGGTGGTTAGCCAAGGTGGAACCCAGTTTTGTCTAGACTGCTCCATACTTCCAAATTTGCCCAGTTTTTTCAGATGTTTGGCCAGTTGAAAAAGCCTAGATGGACACTGGTCAACAAGACTAAACATTTCAATATCACCTGTTGTTTGAAGATGATTGGTGTCTAATTCATCCTGCAAGGCCTGAGTTAGTACTTCTAGTATTGGATGATTAGTTTGGAGCCCTAGTATTCTAAGTGCATAGTTATTCTCTAGCTTCAAATGCCTCACTGTTGTTGGTAATATTGCTGCTTCCACCTGCAGAGCTTGTGCAGGGCTGCTTGGATATGCACCAGTAATGAATCTGACAGCCCTATTTTGGAGCTTTTGGTATTTATTGGTGAGTTGTTGTTTACCATATCTTCCAGACCACATCACAGACCCATAGTCAAGCACAGATGTGACACAGGATAAATACAACTGCCTCAAAGCATTGAATTTGAGTCCTTTGGATGGAGAAGCTAGCCTTATGATCCTCTGAAGAGCTCCATTGGCTAGTTGAAGCCGCTTGTCCACATGGGTCTTGAAGGTTAGTTTTCGGTCAAACCAAATACCAAGCCATCTGACTATCTCCTTTGGATGTAGTGATATCCTATCTTGTTATGAAGCAGTAATTCCAGGCTCATATCCTGGTCCTTTAACTTCTCTTTCATTCTCTTCCTGTTCTGGCTATACCTTTTGCAATCTATTAACAGATGCTTTGGATTCTGCTCCTCTCCACAGCTGCAGCTCCCTAAAATTGATTTCCCTATTCTTTTCATGTATGATTTGAAGTATCCATGTCCAAGCTTGAGTTGATAGAATGCCGAGCTTGTTTCCCTCCTAGTCCCTCTTGGTACCCACGGCTTTTTCCTTATTTGCCATGGAAATACTTCAGGGTATGCTATGGAGGTTTCTGTTTGCTGTCTATTTTTGTCATATTTTTTCAATGTTTCTTGCCATTCTAGGCTTCTAATCTTATCTAAATCATTCTTTATGAAAGATAGACTAATGGGATAGCTAACATCTGGTTGGCAATATGATGCTATCTTTGCTAGTCTATCTGCTTCTTCATTCCCTATTATACCTTGATGGGCTGGAACCCATCTTAGCTGTACATCAGTTCCTTTATTTCTGAGTTGTGTTTTTTTTTTTTTTTTTTTTTTTTTAATTCATAGTGTATTCAGCTATATAGCTATGACACGGTTCTAGCATACAAAATATATCTAAAGAAATCCTCCATGTTATTTTTCTCAAGTAGTTTTTATTTTGCTCTGTTTCATCTTCTGCATGCCCTAAGGCATTTGGTTGAATCAAGAAAGCAAAGTAGAGCTGTTTTCCCAATGTGTGTTCCAAAAATTAGTGATAGTCTTAGTGGTGTTACTCCTGCAAAATGTTTTCCTCTCTCAACTTTAAATTTTTTACAATGTAGAATGAGATGTGGCACTGTCTGTCTCACTTCCCCACAGTAGTCACACAAATCACTTTCTGATTTTCCAATTTTTTTGAGATAAGCCAAAGTATTTCCAATACCAGTCCTTGCCTGGAAGTATTCAACCTGAGTCCTTCTGCTGTATTTGTTATAGTTGTAGGGTTTGAGCTTGAAGTCTGGAGTATCTTTTAATGCAAATATCCTGTAATACTTTCCAAGTCCTTTGGCCTTTCTGCCCTCTTCTTCTCGAAATAGCTCTGATTGCCATCTTTGTTTCCAAGAGATGACTATCTGTTGCCTCATTCTTTCTCTTAAGAAGGATAATGTGGTATATTTGTCTTTCCTCATAGCAGGTATTTTTTCCCCAGCTTTGGCTAGTCTATCTGCCAATTCATTTCCCTCTATACCCATGTGTCCAGGGCACCAATGAAAATGTAGGCTTAGGTGTTTTGCAGAGTTTCGTATTTGATGACAGATTTTGGTTGGTTTATTTTGGATCCGAGATAGTGAAGCTTGGCTGTCAGAGAAGATGAAGATATCTCCAGAAATATTTATTTTCTTGACAGTTTGGATGGCCTTCAGGATGCAATATGTTTCTGTATCAGTGATGCCCATTCTGTTACCAAGGTTGAATGAGTAGCATTTGATCTGCCTTGTGACAGGGAGATAGATAATAAAGCCAATGCTGCTACTTCCTCCTGGGGACAGTGATCCATCTGTGTATACTAGACAGTCCTCAAGAGATAATTTGGCCAGAAGATTCAGATGCTCTGTTCGAGCCAGATGTTTGGGCTTCTGAGAGATAGTTGTTTTGATACTGGTGGTTAGCCAAGGTGGAACCCAGTTTTGTCTAGACTGCTCCATACTTCCAAATATGCCCAGTTGTTTCAGATGTTTGGCCAGTTGAAAAAGCCTAGATGGACACTGGTCAACAAGACTAAACATCTGAGTTGTGTTGCAGCTTTCATAGCTCTGAGTACCCATGCTTGGCCAGCTTTATCACTGAAATCTTCTAATCTTTGAATGGCTGCTTTACTATCAGAGAAAATTCTGACTTATTTTCTGTTGGATGACTGCTGCAGAGCATGTTCCATAGCTCTGACAATTCCTTCTAGCTCTCCATTATACAGTGTGTTTGTTTCCTTTGAGAGTGTATAATACTCTGTTTTCATTGTTTGATCTACTTGGTCATAGAGAACAAGAGAGATTCCTATTCCAAGTGTGTCTGGTTGGTCAGATGCATCTGTATAGTAAATTGCTATATTTTTCCATTTTGATTTCCTTAGTAATTGATTGTGCCATACTTTCTCTTCTTCTTTATTGTCTGTGGTAGGATCTACTTGAAATGTCTTAGATTGTTTCCAAGGTGCAAATTGACTGGATGTTGTTTGTTCAATATTCATTTCTCCATTATTGTAGGGCAGTGATTTTCTGATTTTTTTATTTTTATTTTTTTTATAATCCATTTACATCCTGTCTAAGTCTTAGACTATTGTAGGATGTGCATCAATGTGATGCAAACAAATCTATCTATCTAGTTAAAATTACATTCCATCTGCTTTCTCTTTCATTTGAACCCTGGAGTGCTCATGACTCTTTCTATGAACTAAACATTTCTTTCCTCATTTTCCTTTACTTATAATTCATTTCTTTCCTTCTATAATTTAATCCACCATTTATCCCCATTTTTTATCCTACCCCTATTTTGTCCTTGATGCACCATTTCCGGCTGCAAATCTCGGTTTTTTCTATAAATTTCAAAGCTGCCTGTATGCCAATTTTTGAATGTAGGATCAACCTAAGGCTTAGCTGCCCACTTTTTATGCAATCATTTAATATTGCCCTTTCACTATTGTATCTCCTGCATTGCAGTAATAAATGTCTTGGTGTCTGTTTTGCTCCACAGATACACATGTCATCATTTTCTTTTCCAATTCTCTTAAGATATGATTTAAAATATCCATGTCCTAGTTTCAGTTGGTAGAAGGCTGAGCTTACATTCTTCTTGACTCCTCTACCAATGCAAGGCTTATTATTTATGTGTAGCCCATATTGGCTAGAATATGAGCTTGTGGAATGTTGATTTATTGACTTCCAGTCCTCTAGAATAGAGAGCCATTCTATATTTCTTGCTGCTTTGCATTCTTGACCTATCTTACTCATGCTTGTTGGCATTGGTTGTTGAATATTTGCAAAGGCTGCTTTCTTTGCTAGTTGGTCAGCTATTTCATTTCCAAAGCAACTTTTTGCGACAGAAAGCTATCATCAAACAAACAATTGTTTACGATTCATTACATCAAGCGCTATCTATTAAGATATCTTTCAGCCAATTTGACCAACTGGTCGAGCTGATAATGTCAAAAAAGCCGATTTCTGGGGCCTCCCCATCTAAGAATCCACCATCCAGCCCTCCACCATCCAGCCCTCCTTCATCAGTATCTCAACAACCAACCCTTAAATCATCAATTTGGAGTGATCTTCCAGCTCCTCCGGCTATCACTAACCCAGCTCCAGCTTTCAATTCATCAATTGATGATGTTTTCATGGACTTCTCCAGTGATCCAATTGCTGGCCCATCTCATGATGGAAAAAAATTTTCAGGGACCCACTTGGCTGGGGACTCTCGAAAACGAGGCTGCAGCCTCAACCAGCACTCTGAGCTGCATCGAAAAATTCAATTAGTATCTGCAGGTACTGAAAATTCATCATATAACTCCCCCCAAGATGCACTTCTAGCAGCAAGGGACAACATCATCCAGGCTTACGGCCTCACAAGAAACCGAAATGAGCAGGACAAATTGTTGGATCTCCTTGAAATTTTCAGGGAATTTACTGAAAAGGGGCAACTATCCAAAGCCTCAGCAATCATCACCTCTCAGATAGCCAACTTGGAACAGGCAACCAGAAAAATTGAGAGCAAAGCTAGGGACCTTGAGGCTGTTCCAAGTCCCTCAAAAACCATTGAACCAGTAGTACCAAAAGCCAAAACTCAACCAAAAGCTAGCAACCCCATGAGTTTTGCAAATATATTAGCATCAACATCAGCAAATTACAATGCTAAGCCTCAAGAATGGACAATTGTTGGTGGGAAAAAGAATAACCAGGCCAACCAGCAAGCTAAACCAAGCAAACCAGTGGAGAAAAAGGTTAGAAGGCTAATACTAGTAAGAGGCCCAGAATCACCCATCATACCATCACCCCTAGTAGCACGAAATGCACTTAATAAGGCATTCAGTGATAGAGGAATCAAAGGGCCGGTGGTCAACTTGGTCAGCTCCACCACAGCAAATAATGTTTCAATTACAACTACAGAAGAATACACTGCTGATTTTCTTCTGGAAAAGAGGGATATATGGGATAAACTCATCCCATTTACATTTGCTCAAGTAGACAAGCCATGGCACAAGGTAGTTGTCCATGGCATTCCTATCCAAGACTTTGACAATCCAGATGGAATGGAGATGATTAAGGATGAAATTAAGACCTTCAATAAGGGCTTTACACCAATTGGAACACCCTACTGGCTTTCAAGTAGGGAAAATCGAACCATCAAAAGAGCTGGATCTGTGGCCATAGCATTTGCCACTGAAGAAGAAGCAAATAAAGCCATTCGAAACAGGCTCTACCTTGCAGGCATAAGTGTAAGGGTAGAAAAATTCTACAATGTAGCACCATCAACTCAATGCAGTAAATGCCAAGGATTTGGACACCTAGATAGTTACTGCAGGAAATCAGCTGTTTGTGGTCTCTGTGGAGACAATCACAGCACTCAGCAACACTACTGCAGTGTCTGCAAGTCAAAAGGAAAGAGCTGCAGCCACTTGGCCCCAAAGTGTGCCAACTGCTCAGGTCAACATCAGTCCAACTCCAAGTCCTGTGAGGTGTTCCTTGCAGTCAAAAATAAGCTTGATCAGGAGGAATTGTAATGTCAGACACAACTGATATGCGAGTCCTTCAAATTAACCTAAATAAAAATCAATTAGCAACTGAAAATGCTCTACAGCTGGCTGTGGAGCTCAAAATAGACATTATAGCAGTCCAGGAGCCTTGGCTGATACCCAGACATCCACTGAGCCTGGACTATACTTACACCAGATCCGTTCAACACAATGGATTCATACAAATCTTTCCCAAGTTTCCAGCACAGCATCGGCCAAGAACAATGGTCTATGCTTCAAAGAGACTCCAAAATAAAATCAAGCTGGCAAATCATTCACCTCAAGACCCAGACATTCAAATCCTTGAGTTAAAAGATGGATCCAGCCATATAGAACTAATAAATATGTACAACCAAGATGATCAGGCAGGTCAGAGGGGTAGCACCATCAATGCTCACCTGTACCATCATGAAATAAGCCCCAAAACTATCCTCCTAGGAGACTTCAACCTTCATCATCCATTGTGGGAGCCTGAGTCAAATGCGACTGGTCCCTCAGAAGAATTGGTTGAATGGATCCAGGCCAAAGGAATGGAACTAATCAATAACCCAGGTGATGGTACATTTCATAGACCACATATGGAAAGGGCTACAGTAATTGATTTGACTATTGCAACCTCAAGAATTGCTAGTAGGGTCAAAGACTGGCAAGTAATGGGTGATGTAGGATCAGATCATTTCGGAATATTGTTCACCATTGAGACACCATCCAAACTAAATGATATATTAAAACCAAAAGCAAGATTAAATTTCAAATTGGCAGACTGGCCAAATTTTAATCTTATTTTGAAGGAAAATATTAGTAAATGCAAAGCCCTTCAAATTTGCAATGAGGGGGGAATCAATTACCATTCTGAAGGAATTCACTACCTGAGGACTGGCAATCATTTATCCTCTTGCCAACTTGAGCAGGCTGCAGAAGAACTAACAAAGTGTATTTCTGATGCCACCAGGGCTAGTGTACCTTTGATGAAATTTAATCATATATCAAAGCCATGGTGGAGCCCAGAGCTGAAACTCATGAGAAAAGATATGTCCATCAAACATAAATTCTTGAAAAGCAACAAAGAAAGCCTGGCTGCCAAGAGCTCCTATTTGGAGGTCAGGAACAAATATTTCACTGCAATTAAACTTGCCAAGCAAGAGCATTGGAACAAATTTCTCGAGAAAAATGACACCAGATCAATATTCAAAGCCATAGAATAGAATAGAATAGAATAGAATTTTATTAATGTCCCTACTGAGTCTAAGACTATGAAGGACAGCTAAAACTATCTAGATAGCTTTAAGGTTAATAGTAAATTTGTATATAGTTGTGCTTAATTTTTGCCAATAGATGATGAGGGTCATGCCCTATTTTGTTCCTGCCCTTAACAACAGTTCTCTAAACCTTTCTTGATTCTCCCATCTTATCCATCCCCACCATTCTCATTCCTTTGAAGATGCCATCTTCTTGTTGATACTTTAGTCTTCTTGATATATTCAATGGTATGTTCTATCCCAATTTTGGTGTGTAGCAAAAGCTTCATACTTAATTGGTTTTTTTTTTTTTTTTTTTTTTTTATTAAATTTACATCCTATTTGAGTCTATGACTATTAAAAGATGTGTAGCTTCACTACAATTTTTTCCCTAATTTCATCAACTCCTCATGTCAACCCTTCTACTTTCACCCCCCAAATACCATCCCCTAGCCAAAAATTTTCAGGACTGTCCAAATTTTCCAAATTGACAATTTTGTCCATAACTTTTTGCGACAGACAGATATCATCAAACCAACAATTGTTTCCAATTCATTACATCAAGCGCTATTGATTAAGATATTTTTCAGCCAATTTGACCCACTGGTTGAGCTGATAATGTCGAAAAAGCCGATTTCCGGGGCCTCCCCATCTAAAGATCCACCATCCAGCCCACCACCATCCAGCCCTCCTCCATCAGTATCTCAACCACCAACCCTAAAATCATCAATTTGGAGTGATCTTCCAGCTCCTCCAGCTATCACTAACCCAGCTCCAGCTTTCAATTCATCAATTGATGATGTTTTCATGGACTTCTCCAGCGATCCAATTGCTGGCCCATCTCATGATGGAAAAAAATTTTCAGGGACCCACTTGGCTGGGGACTCTCGAAAAGAGGCTGCAGCCTCAACCAGCACTCTGAGCTTTATCGAAAAATTCAATTAGTATCTGCAGGTACTGAAAATTCATCATTTAACTCCCCCCAAGATGCACTTCTTGCAGCAAGGGACAACATCATCCAGGCTTACAGCCTTACAAGAAATAGATCAGAGCAAGACAAACTATTGGATCTATTAGAAATCTTTCGAGAATTTACAGAAAAGGGGCAATTATCAAAGGCCTCTGAAATAATTACCTCTCAAATAGCTAACTTGGAACAAGCAACAAGAAAAATTGAGACTAAAACCAGAGATCTACAGACCATTCCCAGTGCACCTCAAGCAGTTGAGCCAGCAGTACCTCGAACCGTTACTAATACAAAAGGATCAAAGCCAATGAGTTTTGCAAGTGTTTTAGGTGCATCAAGCAGTAGCAATACTTCCAAGCCCCAAGAATGGACTCTTGTTGGTGGAAAGAAGAATAGTCAGACAACCCAACAACCCAAGCCAAACAAGTCAGTTGAGAAGACAGTAAGGAGACTTATTCTTGTACGAGGCTGTGAATTTCCAGTCATAACATCACCCTAGCAGCCAGAAATGCACTCAATAAGGCATTAAGTGATAGGGGAATCAAAGGTCCAGTGGTCAACTTGGTCAGCTCTACCACTGCTAAAAATGTGTCAATCACAACAACAGAGGACTACACTGCAGAGTTCCTCCTAGAGAAAAGAGACCTGTGGGAGAAAATTATCCCATTTACATTTGCTCAAGTGGATAAGCCATGGCACAAGGTTGTGGTTCATGGTATTCCCATCCAAGATTTTGACACACCAGAAGGTATGGAGATGATCAAAGATGAGATTAAGACCTTCAACAAGGGATTTACACCAATTGGAACACCCTACTGGCTTTCAAGTAGGGAAAATAGGTTAATGAAGAGGGCTGGTTCAGTGGCCATGGCATTTGCAACAGAAGAGGAAGCAAATCGAGCTATTAGAAACCGACTGTACATTGCAGGAATAAGTGTAAGGGTGGAAAAATTCTACAATGTAGCCCCATCAACTCAATGCTGTAAATGCCAAGGATTTGGACATCTTGACAGCTACTGCAGGAAATCAGCTATTTGTGGACTTTGTGGAGACAACCACAGCACCCAGCAACACTACTGTAGTGCCTGCAGGACCAAAGGAAAGAGCTGTAGCCATCTGGCACCAAAGTGTGCTAACTGCTCAGGGCCACATCAATCCAACTCAAAGACCTGTGAGGTGTTCCTTGCAGCCAAAAATAAGCTTGATCAGGAGGAATTGTAATGTCAGACACACCTGATATGCGCGTCCTTCAAATTAATCTTAATAAAAATCAGTATGCAACGGAAAATGCTCTCCAGCTGGCTGTGGAGCTCAAAATAGACATTATAGCAGTCCAGGAACCTTGGCTGATTCCCAGACAGCCTTTGACCTTGGACTATACTAACACTAGATCTGTTTACCACAGCGGATTTAACCAAATATTTCCCAAGTTTCCAACACAGCTAAGACCAAGAACCATGGTCTATATTGCTAGGAGATTGGGGAGCAAAATCAAGCTTGCTAATCAGTCACCACAGGATCCAGATATCCAGGTACTTGAGGTCACTGATGAAGTAGGCAAAATACAAATAATAAATATTTATAATCAAGATGATCAGGCAGGTCTGAGGGGTAAAACCATTGAAACTCACCTGTATAATCATCAACTCGAAACCAAGTCCATCCTTCTTGGGGATTTCAACCTTCACCATCCACTATGGGAACCAGAGGCAAATCCATCTGGACCCTCAGAGCAATTGGTTGAATGGTGTGAGGCACAAGAGATGGAATTAATCAATAATCCTGGTGAAGGTACATTCTTTAGGCAGCATATGGAAAGAGCTACAGTAATTGATTTGACCTTTGCATCATCAAATGTTGCAAATAGAATCAAGGATTGGCAAGTAATGGGTGATATAGGATCTGATCATTTTGGGATCCTGTTTACCCTGAGACTCCCTCAAACCTCCAGCCTGGGAACCAATCTCAACAAAAGCTAAACTATCAACAAGCAGACTGGGGGAAATTTTCTACCATCCTTGAAGAAGCAGTTAAAAAAACTATTGTACTTAGATCAATTGATGAAAGCTGTCCTTTACTACCAACATGTGGAATGCATTACTTAAGAACAGGCTGTCATTCCTCAGCAGACCAACTAGATTTAGCAGCTGAAGAACTTACTAAATGTATCACTGAGGCTGCAAAAGCATGTATACCTATCAAATCATTTCATCATACATCAAAGCCATGGTGGAACAAGGACTTGAAAATGATGAGGAAAGACATGGCAAAAAGACATAAGACTCTGAAATGCAATAGGAATGATCTCAACCTCAAGAATTCATATTTAGGGTCTAGAAACAAGTATTTTTCAGCAATAAAAGTAGCAAAGCAGAATCATTGGAACAAATTCTTGGAAAAAGAGGATGCTCAATCCATATTCAAGGCCATGTCTTACACCAAGGATAGAAGACAAAGCAGCATTCCATCCATTATTTCAGCAGACAACCAGTTAGAGGACTCTTTTGAAGGAAAGTGCAATGCCTTTAGGGGTGTACTATTTCCAGCTCCTCCATATGCTGAAAATGCGGAATGGAATACCTACCAGCCAGGCAGATGGACTTGGCCCTCATTAGAATGGTCAGAGCTAGAAAGAGCTTGCTCAACAAATATCAAAGGAACTACACCAGGACCTGATGGAATACCCCATCAAATTATTAGCAAGGCTTATGCAGCTATCCCCAATGTCTTCTTCCAGCTATATTCCAATCTTTTCAAGGCTGGATATCATCCTCAATGCTGGAAGCAGGCAACTGGGATTATACTTCGGAAGCCAGCAAAATCTGATTATTCTCAGCCCAAAGCCTACAGGGTCATTTCTCTTCTCAACTGCCTTGGGAAGATCATGGAGAGAATCATGGCCAAGAGGCTAAGTTATCTGGCTGAAACATCAGACCTGCTACATCCATCCCAAATTGGAGGTCGAATGAAGAAGTCGGCCATTGATGCAGCACTACTTCTAACCAATGAAGTAGAAATAAACAAACAACTGAATCTAGTTACATCAACTCTCTTCCTGGATGTCAAAGGTGCTTTTGATCATGTGGCTAGGAATCAACTTCTACATATACTACATAAGCTTAAATTACCCATCAACCTTATAGCTTGGGTTGGATCTTTCTTAGAGGGACGAAGCCTGCAGCTTTCATTTGATGGAAAAAAGGAGGAATTTCGGGGGATTAAGACAGGTATTCCTCAGGGAAGTCCTGTCTCGCCAATATTATTCCTCATCTATATCCAAGGTTTATTCAGGAGAAATTCTGTCAAGGTCATTTCCTACATGGACGACATTACCTTGACAACAGCTTCAACTAGCCTGAAGAAAAACATCAAAATACTTGAAAGAGAAGCAGCTCAGATCTTTGAGCTGGGGAATAAGAATGCAGTCCAGTTTGATCTTTCAAAGACAGAACTGATGCATTTCACAAGGAAAAAAGATGCACAGAACTGTGCAATAACATTATCCAATGGCAATACTGTTCAACCAGTACAATCAGTAAAATGGCTTGGCATTTGGTTTGATCCTGGATTAGTCTTCAAAAAACATATTCAGGTCAGATCATCTCAGGCAGTGCAATCATTTTATAGGATGGCTAGACTTGCCAACACAGAGAGGGGCCTCTCACCAGCTGCTCTTCGACAAATCTATCTTGCCTGTGTCACCAGTATTGCAGATTATGGATCTGTCATCTGGTGGAAGGGGCAAGAATTCATAACAACATCACTCCAGAAACTACAGAACTTAGCCTTGAGAAAGATACTGGGGGTGTTCAAGACTGCTCCCATTCTGCCTATGGAGGTAGAAGCAGCTCTTGCACCACCAAGGGTCAGGCTTTGTAGAAACATGAGGCAGTATGCATTCCGCCTACGTCAACTCTCCAAATTCCATCCAGTAAATATGGAAGCAAATTACGAGCTTGAACTAGCCAAGCCTACACAGCTTGATAGGATAAGGCAATCAATTGAGAGCCTGGTGGATTTTGATGCCATGGAGCAAATAAAACATTTTCATTTCACACCATGGAGGCAGGCCCTCCCTTTTACAGTAATTATTGATAAGATCTCAAAGGATGAAGCAGCAAATAAACATCAATCTTTGCTCCAACAGACTGACTGGTCTTCCACAACATTCATTTACACAGATGCCTCATGGATGGCAGAAAGCACTGGTGTTGGAGTCAGCTTTGCAGCAACTGGGAGCTGCAGCAGAATCCAACATCAACATCAAACTAATATAGGACCAGAAGCCATGGTTTACAATGGAGAGCTGGAAGCCATCATTCTAGCCATGGAGTATGCAAGCTTGCAAGCTCAGCCTGGAATGAGCTTCCATATTTTCACTGATAACCAAGCAGTACTTCACAGATTGCAGACTCCCTCTGACAAACCTGGACAGGCCTGTCAGCTCAGGGCAGTAGCAGCTGGGCTATCAATTCACAGCAAACAATCTACTATTCAGCTTCATTGGATTCCAGGTCACCAGGGAATAGAGGGGAATGAGGTGGCTGATAAACTGGCAAAGGAAGCATCAAAGATTTCACCAGAGGTCAATGAGACTAGCTTTTCAATGGCTAGTCATCTTATCCAAAAAAGATCTCAGCAGCAATGGCTAGTCTATCTATCAAGGAATGACCAAAAACTGCAAAAAAATCCGCTCAAATATAGAAAGATATTCAGCTGGAAAATCAGCAGCAAAATTAATATACCATCAGGAATAGAAAGAAAGGTGGCCAGTGCCTAATTATCAACTCAAAACTGGTCATGGCTACAATAACAACTATTTCTACAGGCAAAGGCAGAGAACTAATGACAGGTGTAGATGTGGGAAGCGAGAAACACCTGAGCATCTCCTGCTAAGCTGCAGTAACTATAGACATGAAAGAACAGAACTCAAAAAGAGCCTGAATGGAAACCAACTCAGCCTTAAATTATTGCTGAGTACAAAGATAGGGATTGAAAAAATCCTGATATATATAAACAAAACAAGAATATCAACAAGGAGGTGGCATTTGGAAAGGTTGGAAGGGGGAGATAATGCAGGAAGAGTTGTGTAGGAATCAAATCAAAGAAAGAGGAGGATTAAGAAAAATTTTATCAGGGCAAGACCCTCAATATCAATTGGAAAATATTGAAATCAAACATATATAAAAACTAATAAATTATGGTAGCAATTTGTCTACTTTTAGTAGTCCTTCATAGTCATAGACTCAGTAGGGACAAAAATATAATTCAATTCAATTCAATTCAATACCATCCCCTAGTCGATATTTTTGTCTCTCTCAAATATTCTAATGTTGCACTAATTCCAATCTTATTATGAAGCAAAATTTCTAGGCTCAGTTCCTGACCCTGTAACCTTTCCTTCATTCTTTTCCGGTTCTGGCTGTACCTCCTACAATCTAGCAGCAAATGCCTCGGATTTTGCTCCTCTCCACAGCTGCAGTCCCCCCAAACTTGATTGTCCTATTCTTTTCATGTATGATTTAAAGTACCCATGTCCTATCTTCAGTTGATAGAATGATGAGCTCACTTCTCTTCTTACTCCCCTTGGTATCCATGGTTTTTTCCGTATTCTCCATGGATAAATTGTAGAATATGAATAGGGATTTTCATCCTCTTGTCTTTTTTCATCATACCTTTCCAATATTTTCTGCCACTCTAGGCATCTTATTTCTTGTAATTTGTTTCCCATATGTATTAGACTCAAAGGATAGCTTTCATCTGGGTTGCTATTTGCTGCAATTTTTGCTAGCTTGTCTGCTTCAATGTTTCCTTTAATACCCTGATGGGCTGGCACCCATCTTAATTGGACCTCAATACCATGGTTTTGTAGTTGTGAGGCAGCTTCTATAGCCCGGATCACTTTTGTTTGACCTGACTTACTGCTTAAATTGCCTAATCTTTTGAGAGCTGCTTGGCTGTCTGAGAATATTGTAACTAACTTACAGTCCCAATCTTGTCTTTGGGCATGTTCAATAGCTCTGACAATGGCCTCCAACTCTCCATCATATATTGTACTTGTATCTTTGGAGAGACTGTAGTACTCAGTCCTTTTTATTTTCCTTATCTGATACTTAATTGGTTATTGTTAAGACTATTTATCAGCTGCCTCCGTTCGTGCCTGTAGTTGCTACAGCTGAGTAATAGGTGTTCCGGTGTTTCTCTCTTCCCACATCTACACCTGTCACTATCATTGAGCCCTCGCTTGTACAAGTATGACATATTGTAGCCATGTCCTATTTTGAGCTGGTAGAATGCGCTCACCACTTCTCTTGCTGTACCTATTGGTATTTTTATCTTGCCATTAACCTTCCAGTCAAACTTCTTCTCATAGGATGAAGGGTTATATTTTAATCTTTTCTGCTTATTTTTGAGATCATTCAGCCATTGATCTTGAAAGCTGCGTTGTATGGTTGTCCCTGCCATGGCAAAGCTTGTCTCTTCCTTTTCAGGAGGAAGACATGATGCTGCTTTGGCAAGTCTATCTGCCATCTCATTGCCTTCAATACTCAGATGACCTGGAATCCAGTTGAGATTTATTGTTGAATTTCTGCTCTGAATAATCTTTCCAGCTGCTATAGCTCTGATATTCAAAGCCATGTCTTATACCAAGGAGAGAAGATCAATGAGTATCCCTTCTATATTATCAGCTGAAAATACATTTGAGGAATCTTTTGAGGGAAAGTGCAAGGCCTTTCGAGATGCACTCTTTCCCTCTCCTCCCCATGCTGATCAAGTAGAATGGGACAACTACCAGCCAGGTAGTTGGACATGGCCAACATTAACCAAATTCGAACTAGAAAGTGCATGTTCAGCTACTATCAATGGAACCACACCTGGACCAGATGGAATCCCTCATCAAATCATAAGCCAGGCCTATGCAGCCATCCCAAATGTCTTCTTCCATGTATATTCTAGTCTTTTTGAGGCAGGATATCATCCTCAATGCTGGAAGCAGGCAACTGGGATCATATTAAGGAAGCCAGCAAAGCCAGACTACTCCCAGCCCAAAGCATACAGGGTCATTTCTCTTTTGAACTGCCTAGGCAAGATCATGGAAAGAATCTTGGCAAAGAGGTTGGGATATTTGGCAGAGACATCAGAATTGCTACATCCATCCCAGATTGGGGGCCGCCTGAAGAAGTCGGCTGTTGATGCAGCACTACTTCTTACTAATGAAGTAGAAACCAACAGACAGCTTAATTTGATCACTTCAACCCTTTTCATGGATGTAAAGGGTGCCTTTGATCATGTGGCCCGAAATCAACTGCTGGTAATTATGCAGAAAAAGAAGCTACCTATCAACCTCATAGCCTGGACAGCTTCATTCTTGGAGCAGAGGACTTTGCAACTTGAGATTGATGGTGAAAAGGAAAGCTTTAGTGATATCAAGACAGGTATTCCTCAGGGGAGCCCTATATCACCAATTCTTTTCCTGATTTATATCCAAGGACTCTTCACCAGCAATACAGTGAAAATCATCTCGTACATGGATGATATTACCCTGACAATAGCAAGCTCTAGCTTAAAAAAAAATATAAGAATACTAGAAAGAGAAGCTTCAAAGATCATCAACTTTGGGCTTAAAGATGCAGTTCAGTTTGATCTAGTCAAGACAGAGCTCATGCATTTTACTAGGAAAAAATTAGCACAAGAGATGGCAATTAGACTTCCCCATGGAGAAATAGTGCAACCATCCCAATCTATTAAATGGCTGGGAATCTGGTTTGACCCGAGTCTAAAATTCAGAAAGCATATACAGATCAGGACATCCCAGGCAACCCAGGCATTTTTTAGAATGGCAAGGCTTGCAAACACCGAAAAAGGTCTCTCCCCAGCTGCCCTGAGGCAAATCTATCTTGCTTGTGTTATCAGCATTGCAGATTATGGCTCAGTGATCTGGTGGAAGGGACAAAATTATATAGCAGATGCACTGCAAAAAATACAGAATCTTGCCCTTCGGAAAATTCTCGGTGTCTTCAAGACAGCTCCAATTCTTCCCATGGAGGTAGAAGCTGCTCTGGCTCCACCAAGGGTTAGACTTCGTAAAAATATGCAAAGATTTGCACTAAGACTATCAAAGCTATCCAAATTTCATCCAGTAAACATGGGAGTGAACAGCCATATTGATCTTCAAAAGCCAACTCAGCTCAGCAGGATCAATAATTCAATTACAAATCTCATTGATTATGATGGAATAGAACAGATTAAACAATTCATTTTTAAACCATGGAGGCAGGCCCTTCCATATACAACCACAATTGAGAGGATCCCCAAGGATGAAGCAGCAGAGAGACATCAATCTTTGCTCCAACAAACTGACTGGACCTCCACAACATTTATTTACACCGATGCCTCATTGATGGCAGAAAGCACAGGTGTTGGGTTAGGCTTTGTAGCATCTGGGAGCTGCAGCAGAACTCAACATCAATTTCAAACTAATATTGGATCAAGGGTCCTGGTATATAATGGAGAGCTCGAAGCCATTGTCCTGGCTATGGAGTATGCAAGCCAGCTTACATTGCCAGGACATAGCTATCAAGTCTTTTCAGACACACGTCACCAAACTTTCGAAAAACGCCATTTCATCAACAACTTCCGCCCACCATCAGCTACGCTGTTAAAAATTCGATATTCGGTTTCGCATACTCAGCAGCATCAGATTCATATAATTTTCGACATTCGCATCCCCATATCCCGGCATTTTTCGACCAAAAACTCGATTTTCAGCATTCTGAGCGAAAATTTTTCACTTCAGCCTTGCCAAGGCTCGACGCGTCACGCGTCACGCGTCTCAAACGCGTGATCAGGTGATAACTGAAGAGTCACGTGACTTTAAATTTCAATTTCAACTTTTATTTTTAAAAAAAAAAAAAAAAAGAGGGTGGAATTTTTCACCAAGCCTTGGCATTTAATCACGTGATCTGTCCTTCAAATCACGTGATCTCAGACACATTTTATTCATTTTAAAATCAAAATAAATTTTTTTCAAAAAATTTTTTCAGCCTGGCCTCTGATTACATATGCCAGCTATAAATATGGCCAATATGGCCTCAAAATCACCCTCACCAGAGGGCAGTCTACCAAGTATGCCATCTTCACCAGAGATGGACATGTCAGATGTGCCTAGGCTTACATCATCAATCTGGAACACAGATTTATCACCAAAGCCTTCAAGGCTCCTTACTTCTGTTCGACCTGTCAACTTGACATCTAAGGTTGACATTTTTAGCAGTGACCCAATCACTTCAACTGATTTGGGTACAAAAAATTTATTTTTAAAAACCGCATTTGCTGACCAGCCTCGGAAACGAGGTATTTCAGCCACCAACCACACCAACTTTCAGCCATCAAAAATGGTCAAAATTGCTGCACCACACAGCATCAAACATACTTTTGAAACTGCAATTTTTGAAGCACGTGACTTATTAGTTAAGGCTTATGGTCTTACAGGTGACAAAGATAAGCAGGTAGCAGTCTTGGACCTCATTGAGGTTTTTCGAAGCTTTACTGAGAAGGGGAAAGTGGTGACCACTAGACCACCAGTCCAGGTCTCATCTCCTGAACCAATAAACCCAGCACCAAGTCTTACACCACCACCACCACAGATTCAACCTGTGGTACCAGCAGCACCTTCATATGCACAGAAGGTGAGGGAGGGAATCCCAAATAACAAGCCAGCCACTGTTACTCCAGCTCGGCCAGCCATGAAGGTGCTCAGTCGAAAAGCTGCTGCACCAACCATTAGCAGCACAAGCCAAGTTACAAATACTAGGCCTATCATTCCAGCAGCTACTACTTCAACCACCAATGCAGCTCCAGCCACAACTGCAAAATCATTGACACTGAGAATGTCATCACCCTGGTGACCAAGTCAGGCTGCAGTCTGCCAAATTACCAGGCTTTTACTATCAGAGAAAGGATTAATAAGATCCTAGGGAAAAGGGCTATTTCAAGAGTCCATACATCACCAAAGGGGAACCTGGTCCTCAGTTGTATGGATGCCTCTCCAACAGAGCTCATTTTGGATCAAGAAAAATGGGAAGTGGTCTTTGTAGGATGGCCAATTCAAAAGGCCCAGAAAGTTACCAACTGGCCAAAAATGGTGGTACATGGGGTTGCAACCTGTATCCCCATTCATCAATTAAATGAGGAGATTGAGACCTATAATGATGGGATCAATACACAAGGCCAGGCAAGATGGCTTACAAAATCACTAAGTAAATTGGTGAGAGCCTCAGTGGCATTTTGTGTGAAGACTGAGGAGCAGAAGACTAGATTGATAAAGACTGGGGTGCTCATTGGAGGACAACTTTTGAAGGTAGTTAGCTACCAACAATCAACTCAGAAGACTCAGTGCAGAAAATGCCTGACATTTGGCCACCACTCCATGTGGTGCAAGAAATCTCCAGTGTGTGCCATCTGTCTAGGCCCACATTACACCAACAGCCACAAGTGTAATACTTGTAGTGCAACCCAGAGTTGCATCCACCATGCAGTGCAGTGTGCAAACTGCAAGTCCAACACCCACCTGGCGTTTCAAAGATTAGACTGTGATTACTACAAAGCTCTAACATGCTAGATACACTCAAATTCAGTCAACATAATACTGCAAGGGGTCGAGAGATCCAGCAGTCACTCTTTGAGGTAGCCCTCAAGGAGGAATCAGACTTTATTTTTGTGCAGGAACCATACATGTTCCATCACCAACCATCACATCTTTTCGACCTATAAAACACTCAGCTTTTAACCTCATACCACCAATTCTCAACACTAATCTGCGGCCCAGGGTCCTTACCTATGTCAAGAAATCTAGCCAGCTTCAAGTATCCCCTAGGTATGACTTGGTGACAGACCCTGACCTTCAAATTCTGGAGGTAGAACTATCCAGTGAATCATTCTATGTGGTTCACATCTACAATGAGAAGCCGACCTCCCACTACTCAACCAAGCTCACAGTGGAACGCTTCTTGGACTTACAACTAACACTGGACAAGCCCATGCTATTTCTCGGAGATTTCAACTTGCATCATTCATGTTGGAATCCGCTTGTCCAGAATAACACACCTCTTGCCAATGGACTGGCCCAGTATTTGGATAATGCCAATGCCCAGCTCCTCAACTCGCCATCAATCATTGAACAGTATGGAGGGACATTTCACAGATCTAACTCAAAAAGCACCTCCATCATTGACCTTACCTTTGCCATAGGATTCAAACACCTTGGGTGGGGCAACTGGAAATATGGGGAATCTACTGGATCAGATCATGAAGTGATACTCTTTGACACTCGTTTAATGGACTCTAGCCTGGATGAAGCACTGAATACTAACAGAAATGCTAACCCACTTCCTATCAGGTTCAATGTTAAAAAGGCCAACTGGGAATTATTTAAGTCTCATATTCTACACCAGCAGGAATTGATGCAGCAAACACTAGAAATGGCCATAGACAGGCAAGATGTTGATCTCATTGCTTCAATATTACAAGAGGTTGTACAAGCTGCTGCTCAAGAGTCAATCCCGCTATTCAAAGTCACACCAAGATCAAAGCCATGGTGGACCAAGGACCTTGCTTTACTTCGACATTCATTCCATAAGCTTCGACGCCAAGAGAAGAAGGACCATTGTACTGACCTAATGGACAAGGCTAGAGCTGCAAGGAATAAATATTTTCAACATATTCAGTACACCAAGCACCAACACTGGATGAACTTTTTAGCATCAGCCAAGGACAAAATGATATTCACTGCCTACAATTACTCCAGGCCTGAAAATTATCAATCAAGAATAATCCCAACCCTGGTCTATACACCAAAGCACCAATCTCAGCCAGCTAAAGCAACAACATTTGAAGCCAAAAGCGAGGCTTTGGCCCAGACTCTATTCCCAAGTCATCCAATCTCAACCTTATCAGCTGAGGCAGAGGAATTCATTCCCTCAACCTCTGTCAATTTAACAATAAGGAATGAAAAAGAAAGACAATGGGACTGGCCTGAACTTACTATTGATGAGATGATAAATGCTGCACCAAAAAAGATGACTGCCCCAGGTCATGATTGTCTGGATTGGACCATTATTAAGGCAGCTGTGACAACTATACCTGACTTCTTCTTCAAGGCCTACAAATGCTTATTTGAAAGCGGAAAGCATCCACAGCAATGGAAACAGGCAGTGGGTATCATCATCCCCAAGAGGAATAAAAAGGACTACAGTGCACCCAAAGCTTACAGACCCATATCTCTTCTGCCCTGCCTGTCTAAATTACTTGAAAGAATCTATGCCAATAGACTGTCATTTATTGCTAACACAACAGATATACTAGATCCTAGCCAACTGGGAGGTCGTAAGCAGAGGTCAGCCATTGATGCTGCTCTGTTGCTACAGGAATTTGTGGAGCAGAATCTGGCCAGCAAACGACTTGTATCAACAATCTTCTTGGATATTCTTGGAGCATTTGATAGGCTGCAACCTGCAGCTTTAATCCAAACAATGCGGTCCTTACAGCTACCTGTAGGTCTTATATCCTGGGTCAGATCATTTCTAGTTGGAAGAACAATGCAGCTTCTCTTCAATGGTCAACTAAGCAAGGTATTTCCAGTGACTGGGACTCCCCAAGGTAGCCCAATATCACCAATGCTCTTTCTTCTTTCAATCAGATTTCTACTCCCAGCTGTTCACAGGAAGAACTTCCTTCAGCTGTCCTACATGGATGACATTGCAGTTTCAGTGTCATCAACCTCAATCAATAAGAATATAAGGACCCTGAAGGAAATCACAGAGGAGCTATTGGAGGGTGCAAGAAAGCTGTCAGTGAATTTTGAGATGGAAAAATCAGAGCTGATACATTTTGGACGTCAATACCAAAGGCCGAATACATCTCTCGCCTTGGATGGCCTGGCCACAATAGAGCCAAAGGAGGTTGTCAGATGGTTAGGTATTTGGTTTGATAGGAAGCTCAGTTTCAAGATACATGTGGAAAAGAGACTGCAGCTAGCTCATGGGGCTCTCAGTAGGATCCGGAACCTAGCCTCAAACACAAGAGGACTTCACTGTCATGCCCTTCGACAACTATACCTGGCCTGTGTCACTTCAGTACTTGATTATGGCTCAGTTCTTTGGCATGGAAAGAGGGGCAGTGGAATACTAACAAACAGATGTCAGAAGCTTCAGAATCAGGCACTGCCATTGATAACTGGGGCTTTCCGAGGTAGTCCTGTTAAAGCATTGGAGGTTGAGGCCTCAATTTTACCAGTAAAGGTTCGAAATTATAAGCAAGCAATTTACTATGGACTAAGGATTCTTCGACTTCAAAGGAACCACCCTATCCAGGAACATCTGTTCAGCCCCATGGAAGATGAACTGGCAAGCATGAAGAGGATTGACCTTGGGTTACTAACCTACATTGATAAACCAGTGACCCAGTTGATTAGGATTGGAAGTACTTTGAAGCCATTGGCTTCTCTAAAGAATCTAGAGCAGCTAAATGCCCTCTGGGTTCCACCATGGCATCAATCCAATATAAATACCACTATCTCCAATCACTCAAAGGTAACAACAAAAATATCCCACATCCAGCAAATCAAGGATATCCATTTGAATGATGTTATAGTCTACACTGATGCATCACTTTCAAAGACATCTGGGAGCAGCATAGGCTTTGTGATATACCTGCCAGTCACAAGAGAGATGAAGTGCTTTTCATACAGCCTTGGTGACTCTATGGGTATCACAGATGCCGAAACCTATTGTATTTTGAAAGCAGCAAAATATGTGAAAAAAAAATTTGCTAATAAGATTATACATATTTTCACTGATAGCCAGGCAAGTATTCTTCGAATCCAGCATAATAGCAATCAATTCTCTCACCAGATCAGAATGATATGTCAAGGATGCACAGTTAATCTCCAATGGTGTCCAGCTCATGTTGGCATAGAAGGAAATGAGCTGGCTGATAAGCTTGCTGCAAGAGGTCAAAGCCAGGGAGTAATGAGAAGGGACCACCATACCTCACATTCATTCATCAAGCACCAGGCTAGGGAATGGATTCTTGAGGCATGGAAAAAAGATTGGGACATGGAGCTCTGGCATGAGGAGGAAGGTCGAAAAGCCAAAGGACTCGGCAAGTACTACAGGCTCCAAGCCCAGACTAACCAACCCAATTTTTCTTTTAAACTATTTGGATTTCAAGGCCACAGCAGGGAAACCGAGTCTGGATTCTTTCAGGCAAGACTTGGAGTGGGAAATACAAGGGTCTACCTTCATATGATTGGAAAGGTCCAGGACAATATCTGCAATTTTTGTGGAAAAGATAGGCAAAGTGTGCAGCACCTGTTGTTACACTGTCCAAAATTCAAAGATCAGAGGAATAAATGCTTTCAGGGCATAGAGCCAAGGTCACTTCCTACCCTATTCCGGACAAGAAGGGGGAAGGAGGCACTACTAAAATATTTGGATACATCCAAGTGCATGGCAGCACATAAAGGGAGTTAAATTAGGACATATAAGTGGGATATAAAGTATTTTGAAAGGATGTGAGGTTGTTAGTAAGGAGGGGAAGCTTAGAATTATAAGTTATAAATGTGTCATAGCTAGATAGCTGAATACACTATGAATTAAAAAAAAAAAAAAAAAAAAAAAGTCTTTTCAGATAACCAGGCAGCCCTGTATAGACTTAAAAAACCATCTGATAATCCAGGACAGGCCTGCCAGCTCAGAGCTATAGCAGCTGGAAAGATTATTCAGAGCAGAAATTCAACAATAAATCTCAACTGGATTCCAGGTCATCTGAGTATTGAAGGCAATGACATGGCAGATAGACTTGCCAAAGCAGCATCATGTCTTCCTCCTGAAAAGGAAGAGACAGGCTTTGCCATGGCAGGGACACTCATTCACCACAGCTTTCAGGATCAATGGCTCAATTATCTGAAAAATAAACAGAAAAGATTAAAATATAACCCTTCATCCTATGAGAAGAAGTTTGACTGGAAGGTTAATGGCAAGATAAAAATACCATCAGGTACAGCAAGAGAAGTAGTGAGCGCATTCTATCAGCTCAAAATTGGACATGGCTACAATATGTCATACTTGTACAAGCGAGGGCTCAGTGATAGTGACAGGTGTAGATGTGGGAAGAGAGAAACACCGGAACACCTATTACTCAGCTGTAGCAACTACAGGCACGAACGGAGGCAGCTGATAAATAGTCTTAACAATAACCAATTAAGTATGAAGCTTTTGCTACACACCAAAATTGGGATAGAAAACACCATTGAATATATCAAGAAGACTAAAGTATCAACAAGAAGATGGCATCTTCAAAGGAATGAGAATGGTGGGGATGGATAAGAAGGGAGAATCAAGAAAGGTTGAGAGAACTATTGTTAAGGGCAGGAACAAAATAGGGCATGACCCTCATCATCTATTGGCAAAAATTAAGCACAACTATATACAAATTTACTATTAACCTTAAAGCTGTCTAGATAGTTTTAGCTGTCCTTCATAGTCATAGACTCAGTAGGGACATTAATAAAATTCTATTCTATTCTATCACCTTGGTTCCCCTATCTCTTTCAAGGTTTGTTTGTTTTGTTTGTTTAATCCATTTACATCCTGTCTAAGTCTAAGACTATTGTAGGATGTGCATCAACTGATGCAAACTAGCCAATCTATCTATCAAAGTTTTGATCATTTACTTTCACTTTCATTTGAACCCTCAAGTGATTACATCTCTTACAAAAAACTAAAAACATAAAACAAAACCACAAGCAATCCTTCAAAATTACCATATCTTCTTATTGCCATTTATTATTACTCTTTGTTTTTCTCTCAAAATCTATCTTTTTTTTTTTTTTTTTTTTTTTTTTTTTTGGATCATGTTGTATTCAGCTATGAAGCTATGACAATTTATCTAATCTATTACATATCCTTTAGTCAAATTTAACCTCCCCTCTAGAGTCTCTGCATTCTATATCTATATTTCCAATTTGTTTTTCACCTATTTAATCTCCTTTATGTGCATTTTTTTTTTTTTTTTTTTTTTTTAAATCCATTTACATCCTATATAAGTCTAAGACTATTGTAGGATGTGCACTCCATTAGGACTGCAAATTCTAATCCCTGCTACATACAAGGTTATCCAATATTTATTGTTCCAGTCTTCTGCATGTGAATATTTTGAGTGCCCTAGACTCTTGTCCCCCAAATCAATACTGAAATCGTAAAACTCCAATAACACCCTTAAATCAGAACAATGTTTATGTGCATTTATGCACCCAGAAGCCTTCAAAAATTTCAGTAGTGCATCTCTACCTCTCTGTGTTCTGAAAAGAATTGGGATCTCAAAATCTATCATCAATATGTATCCCAATATTTAATTTAATCTTTATCCTACTCCAGTTTTATTGTTAATGCACCATTTCCGAGTGCATATGCCAGTCTTTTCAATATATTCCAAAGCTGCTTTTGTGCCAGTTCTATTATGCAGAACCATATTGAGGCTTAGTTGACTTCCTTTGTTGCATCCATGTAATACTGCCCTTTCTTTATTAAATCTTTGACATTGAAGTAATAAATGTCTTGGTGTCTGTTTTGCTCCACAGATACATTTGTCATCATCTACTTTCCCAAATCTCTTTAGATAGGATTTAAAATATCCATGACCTAATTTTAGTTGGTAGAAGGCTGAGCTCACACTCTTCCTCACTCCTTTGCCAATGCATGGCTTTTTCTGAATATTCCACTCATATTGGCTTGCATATGAGCTTGGTGAGTGTTGGTTGCCTATCTTCCATTTGTCTAGAATAGAGATCCATTCCTTGGTTCTCTGTACTTCACATTCTTGCTCTAAGTTACTAATGCTTATTGGTATTGCCTGTGGTATTTTTACAATAGCTGCTTCTTTTGCAAGTTTATCAGCCATTTCATTTCCAAATATTTCTAGATGGGCAGGCACCCATTCTAGTCTAATTCTGGTTCCAGATTTTGCTAGTTTTGTAGCTGCTGTAATAGCTCTATCAACCCATGCTTGTCCGGGTCTATCATCAGCTTTAAGTATTCTTTTCAAAGCACCCTGATTATCTGAATATATTGTCACATTTCTTGGGTTATCAGTTATAGATGCAGCATGCTCTAAAGCTTTGACTATAGCTTCAAGCTCTCCAATGTATACTTGGTACTCATTTGCAAGACTCTTTCAAGGTTGCTGTTATGAATTCTAGCCACTTCTTCTTTTGGATGGTTCAGGATGATGTATTGAATTGGGGAATTAGGCAAAGAGGTATATGGCGCTGAGTAATGTATTTTTTCTACATTCTCTGGCCAAAGATCCTTGATTGATGTCCATAGAAGACATGATTGGGTTGGTTTCTTTTGATTTCTGGACTCATCTTCATCTCCTTCCTTGTTTTGCACAAGGATCTTTCTTACTGGATGACTTTGTTGAAGAGTCAAGATTCGGAATGCATATGCTCTGCTTATTTTGTTGAGTCTAATTTGAGGAGGTAGGAGTCCTGCTTCTATTTCCATGGGTTTAACTGGTGCTGTCCTGAAAACACCCAGGATCTTTCTTGCAACCTGATTTTGTACGGACTACATCACAACACTATTTCATCCACAATTTCCGCCCACCATCAGATAAGGCTCTATAAATTCGATATTCATTTTCGCATCGTCTGTAGCTTTCGACTCATACCTTTTTCGACATCTACATCCATTTATTGCAACATTTTTCGACCAAAACGCGATTTTCCACCCTCTGGACGAAAAATTTTTCACCCCAGCCTTGTCAAGGCTCGACGCGTCACGCGACGCGTTCTAGACGCGTGATCAGGTGACCAAATATCAGATCACGTGACATATTATTTTATTTTTCATTTTCATTTTCTAAATATTAAATTTTTCTAAAATAAAAAAAAAAAAAATAATAATAATAATAATAAAAAATTGGAAATTTGTTTTATAAACACAATTCATAATAAATTAAAAATAAATCAGAAATAATCAGTATTATATTAGTATTATATTAACATCCAAATTTTACTAGCCTGGACTTATTAATTATCATTTCTGGATCTATCTCAGAGCAAAATCCTACAGCAAAAATGGCTGGAAAATGTTTATCCTCACCAGCCTCCCCAAAGGGCTTACCATCTTCCCCACCAACCCAGAGATCCTTTAACCTTGGAAATGTTGCTCGACTTTCAGACTCTATGTGGAGTTCAAAAGCAAATAAGAACAAAAAAGTGCCACCATCACTCCCAACAACCTTTTGTCTTTCCAATTTGAATGGCCCATTCAGCAGTGATCCAATTACTGCCCAAGATCTTCAGCCAAATTCTACATCAATAAAATTGCCACTAATGAAATCAAACAAAAGAAAATCATCCGAAATTATTCCTTCAGCTATCCAGTCAAGGAAAATTATTAAAGTTGCAGAACCAACACGAATAAGGCAATATACCTACCTTTCTGCCATCCAAAAAGCAAGGGACTTATTAGTTAAAGCTTACAGCTTGACTGAAGACAAAGGAAAGCAAGATGCAGTGCTTGATCTTGTTGAGGTCTTCCGAAATTTTACTGAAGAGGGAAGAATTGTATTACCAAAGAACCCTGAGCAAATTACAAAACCAAGTGAGCCATTAAGTGGCAAAATTACAGTTCAACCACCAACTCCTTCTACTCCTCATATGCTCAAATTTTGAGAAATGGGGCACCAGCAACACCTCCAATGGTTGTTGTTCAAAGGCCATCTAATGGAATGAGAGCATTAGGCAAGGTGACCAATCAGGCAACAACAGTGCAGACAACAGCATCATCAATAGCATCATCAGGGCCAACAACAACAGCAACAGGATCAACAACAACAGAAGCTCTCCCAACAACAAATTTTCATAATGAGAATGTGATCACCTTGGTGACAAAATCTGGTGGAGCTCTTCCTGCCTACCAGCCTTTCACTATTAGAGACAGTATCAATAAGGTTTTAGGGAAGAGAGCTATTTCAAGAGTTCACACTTCAGTAAAGGGGAATGTTGTTCTGACCTGTATGGATTCTACTCCATCAGAGCTACTACTGGACCAAGAAAAATGGGAGCCTGTATTTGCAGGATGGCCCATCCACAAGGCCCAGAAGGTCAGCCACTGGCCAAAACTTGTAGTACATGGAGTACCCACTACCTTTCCAATTGAGTTAATGAATGAAGAGATTGAGGGGTTCTTTTTTTTTTTTTTTTTTTTTTTTTAAATCATAGTGTATTCAGCTATCTAGCTATGACACATCTTTTCTACAATTCCAGTCCCCAAGACTCCAATATTTCAACTAACTCAATAATCAATTCATAAAATTCCAACTTAGATCTCCTACTTTAAATTCCTTTATGTGCTGCCATGCACTTGGATGTATCCAAATATTTGAGTAATGCCTCTTTTCCTTTTCTAGTGCAGAAAAGAATTGGAAGTATCCTTGGCTCTATGCCTTTAAAACATTTATTTCTCTGCCTTGTAAACTTTGGGCAATGTAACAACAGATGCTGAACAGTTTGCCTTTCTCTCCCACAAAAATTACATATATTGTCTTGAACTTTCCCAATCATGTGCAGGTAGACCCTTGTGTTGCCAACACCAAGTCTTGCTTGGAAATATCCACATTCTGTCTCTCTGCTACATTCCTGAAAATGGATCAGTTTTGTGTTGAAATTTGGATGGTTAGATTGTGCCTGGAGCCTGTAATATTTTCCGAGTCCTTTAGCCTTTCGACCTTCCTCCTCATGCCATAATTCCAGGTTCCAATCTCTCTGCCATGCCTGTATAATCCATTCTCTTGCCTTCTGCTTGATAAAAGAATGGGATGTAAATTTGTCCCTTTTCAGAGGCGATTTTTTGCCACCCCCCTTTGCTAATCTATCAGCAAGCTCATTCCCTTCTATTCCAACATGTGCAGGACACCATTGGAGATAGACAGTGCACCCTTGAGATGCTTGCCTTATCTGATGAGAATATTGATTACTGCTGTGCTTGACCCGAAGGATGCTTGCTTGGCTATCAGTGAAAATGTGGATGGTCTTGTTGGTAAAATATTTCTTAGCATACAGTGTTGCTTTCAATATGCAGTATGTTTCAGCATCTGTAATGCCTGTGGAATCTCCAAGATTGTATGAAAAGCATCTCATCTCTCTGGTGACTGGAAGATATACTACAAAGCCAATGCTGCTTCCAGTTATTCCTGAAAGTGATCCATCTGTATATATGATAATATCATCAAGGTTAATACTTTGGACATGCTGAAGATGTTCATCTTTAGTCACCTCTTTTGTCTGGGTAGAGATTCTGGTATGAATGAATGCTTGGTTCCAGGGAGGGATCCATTGGATATTCAGTTGCTCGAGATTATTAAGGCCAGCAAGAGGCTTCAGGATGCTTCCAATTCTCATCAACTGTGTTACTGGCTTGCCTATGAAATCAAGTAAGCCTAAGTCTATTTTGTTAGTAATTGTTAGTTCATCTTCAACAGGGCTGAATAGATGTTCCTGGATGACATGATCTTGTTGGAGTCGAAGTATTCTGATTCCATAAAAGATAAGCTGTTTCTGATGTCTAACTTTAACTGGTAATATTGATGCCTCAACTTCAAGAGCCTTTATGGGACTGCCTTTATAGGCTCCAGTTATGATTGTAAGTGCTTGATTTTGAAGTTTTTGACATTTAATTGATAGCGTGCTAGTGCCTCTCCTGTCATGCCATAGTATAGACCCATAGTCAAGTACTGAAGTGACGCAAGCTAGGTAAAGTTGTCGAAGGGCATGACAAGGAAGTCCTCTTGTTGCTGAGGCTAGATTTCGAATCCTGCTGAGTGCTCCATTGGCAAGTTGAAGTCTCTTGTCTACATGAGTTTTAAAGTTAAGTCTTCTATCAAACCAGATGCCAAGCCACCTGACAACTTCCTTGGGCTCAAGGGTGATGTTGTCACTGAGAATCAGTGGAGATGTAGGCTGCTCCTTCCTGTGAGAGAAATGAATTAATTCCGACTTTTCTATCTCAAATGTGACTGATAACTTCTTGGCCTCAATAAACAACTCCTTTGTGATTAGCTTGAGGTTCTGCAAATTCTTTACAACAGAGGTTGATGACACTGAGACTGAGATGTCGTCCATATAGGATAGCTGGAGATGGTCATTTTTTGATACTTTAGGGATGAGATCCCGGATGGACAGCAGGAAAAGTATTGGTGAGATTGGACTACCCTGAGGGGTTCCAGTCACTGGAAACTCATGACTTAGCTGCCCATTGAAAAGAAATTGAATGGTCCGGTCTGAGAGAAATGACTGTACCCATGAGATCAAAGTTGTTGGTAGTTGTAAAGAGTGCAGTGTGTTGATCAGTCTCGAAGGCTGAAGTTGATCAAATGCCCCCATAATGTCCAGAAAGACAGTTGAGACAATTCTTTGCTTATTAAGATTCTTCTCAATGAACTCCTCCAATAATAGTGCAGCATCAATGGCTGATCTCTGCTTTCGACCTCCAAGTTGACTTGAATGCAAAAGGTCACAGTTGGTGTTAGCTAAGAATGAAAGGCGGTTGGAGTAGATTCTTTCCAGCAGTTTAGAGAGACAGGGGAGAAGGGAAATAGGTCTATAGGCTTTGGGTGCACTATAGTCTTTTTTATTTCTCTTGGGAATAATTATACCCACTGCATTCTTCCACTGGTTTGGATGTTGACCAAGCTTAAATAGGCTGTGATATACTTGAAAGAAGAATTGTGGGATGATTGTCATAGCTTTCCTGATGATAGTCCAGTCAAGGCAGTCGAGGCCAGGGGCAGTGATCTTCTTTGGTAGGGCGTTATGTATCTCATCCATGGTTAATTCTGGCCAATCCCAATGATGGTTTCCTCTTGCAGATAATTTCTGCTGTGAAGTTTCCAATCCAAAGCTTTCTTCTGTGCAGTCAGCTGAAGTTGGGTCCTGAGTCTGTGGAAAGAGGGTGTGGGCAAGGGCTTTGCACTTGTCCGAAAAGGTAGTAGCTTGTACTGGTGCATTCTCTTGGACTGGTGTGTAGATGAGTGATGGTATCATACTTGTCTGGTACCTATCTGGCCTTGAATAGCTGTAAGCTGTGAATATCATCTTTTCCTTTGCTGTAGCTAGAAAATTATACCAATGTTGTTTTTTAGTGTGTTGAATTTGTTGGAAATATTTGTTTCTAGCAGCTGTAGATCTCTCAGCATTCCAAACATTTGGATACAATTTCTGTAGCCTCCGTAACTTATGGAACTGTTGTCTGAGTGAGGTAAGCTCTTTAGTCCACCATGGCTTAGATCTGGAGGTAATTTTAAGCAGTGGTATTGAATTTGAAGCTGCAGTGTGTACCACACTTTGTATTAAAGCTGCAATTAGTTCTACATTCCCATTGTTAATAGCTTCCTCTAGCTGTTGCTGTGACTGAGACTGCAGAAGAATAAGCTGGCTCCTGAACATACTCCAGTCAGCCTTCTTGATATTGAACTTGGAAGGCAGTGGATTGTTGGCACTGTTGTTGCTGGAGGAGTGGTAGTTTGCTGATGGAATGAGGCAGTCAAATATGATTAACTCATGGTCTGATCCAGTGGATTCACCATATTTCCAATTCCCCCATCTCAGCTGTCGAAATCCCCCTACAAAGGTAAGGTCTATTATTGAAGTACCCTTTGAGTTTGACCTATGAAATGTCCCTCCATACTTTTCAATGACAGATGAATTATTGAGGAGGTAGGCATTGGTCTTATCCAAGTATTGTACAAGCTTGTTTGCAAGAAGGGTACTATTTTGAACTAGAGGATTCCAGGCTGGATGATGCAGGTTGAAGTCTCCAAGGAAGAGAAATGGCTTGTCTAGTTTCAACTGGCAATCAAGGAATCTTTCTAGTGTTAGTTGTGTTGAGTAGTCAGAAGTTGGCTTCTCATTGTAGATGTGAATCACATAGAATGATTCACTTGGTAGTTCCACTTCTAGTATCTGAAGGTCTGGGTCTGACACCAAGTCAAATCTCGGGCTTACTTGAAGCTGGCTGGATTTCTTCACATAGGTGAGGACTCTGGGCCGTAGATTAGTTGTTAGAAGTGGTGGAATAAGGTGGTATGATGCGTGGTGAATAGGTCTAAAAGAGTTTGTTGGACTGTGATGGAACATGTATGGTTCCTGCACAAAAATAAAGTCAGATTCCTCCTTGAGGGCAACCTCAAAGAGTGACTGCAGGATCTCTCGACCCCTTGCAGTGTTGTGTTGACTTAATTTGAGTGTATCTAGCATGTTAAAGCTTTGTAGTAATCACAGTCTAATCTCTGGAATGCCAGGTGGGTGTTAGATTTGCAGTTTGCACATTGTACTGCATGATGGATGCAACTTTGAGTTGCACTACAAGTAGAACACTTGTGGCTGTTTGTATAATGTGCACCCAGACAGATAGCACACACTGGTAATTTTCTGCAGGAAACAGAATGGTGACCAAATTGGAGACATTTCCTACATTGCGTCTTTTGGGTTGACTGTTGAAAGTTGACAACTTTCAAAAGTTGTCCTCCAATTAAAACACCAGATTTAATAAGCCTGGTCTTTTCTTCCTCTGTTTTGACACAAAAGGCCACTGAAGCTCTGTTCATCTTTTCAGGTGATTTTGTGAGCCATCTTGGCTCACCCTGTGTTTGAATATCTTTGTTGTAGGCCTCAATCTCACAGTTTAATTTATTTATTGGTATGCATGTAGCAACCCCATGCACTACCATTTTTGGCAAAACAGCTTATTAACTCTCATATATTGATGATTTATCAATTTCTTGTGCTTCAACCTCAGTCAGCAAAAATATAAGGGAGCTGGAAATCCAACTCAACACCATCTTTTCAACAGCCAAGTCAATCTCAGTTACTTTTGAGAAGGATAAATCGGAACTTATACACTTTGGTAATAAGCGCTTACCAATCTTGACATCATTAAAAGTAGATCAGATATCACTACATCCAAAGGAGAGAGTCAGATGGCTTGGTATTTGGTTTGATCGAAAACTAACCTTCAAGACCCATGTGGACAAGCGGCTTCAACTGGCCAATGGAGCTCTTCAGAGGATCATAAGGCTAGCTTCTCCATCCAAAGGACTCAGAATAAGAATAAGAATAAGAATTTTATTATAGTCCCTTCTGAGTCTGAGACTATGAAGGACTTCTAGAATCTACCAACTAAATTCTGGCTAATATTTCACTTTTAAATTGTGGTTGTTTTATCTTTTCCAATAGATGTTGAGGGTCATGCCCTTATTACTCCCCCTGCTGCCTTTTCTTCAATCTTTATACACCAACATTATCTCCATTTCTACTTCCATCTCCACTTCCTTGTCTCTGTTCATGCCATTTTCTTGTTGATATTTTTGTCTCTTGTATAAAAGTTATGGTTTTCTCAATCCCAACCTTAGTGTGAAGGAGCAATTTGAGGCTTAACTTATTTCCATTTAGGTTTTCTTTCAGCTTCTGTCTTTCATGCTGATAATTACTACAGCTTAGTAAAAGATGGTCTGGTGTTTCTCTTTTACCACACCTGCACCGATCATTTTCACTGTGACCTAGCTTGTAGAGGTATAACTTATTATAGCCATGGCCAATCTTGAGTTGGAAAAAGGAACTTGCCACATCCCTTTTTACACCCTTTGGCATATCAATTTTCTTTTTGATTTTCCAGTTAAATTTCTGTCTGTAAGCCAGAGGTTTGGTATGGCATTTGATATCATTTTGTTGCAAATATGTTAACCATGATTGCTTGAATTGTTGTTGGATTTGGGATTGCACCCAAGAAAGACTGACTTTTTCACTCCCTACAGGAGCTTTTGAAGCTTGCTTGGCTAGTCTATCTGCTTCTTCATTTCCTGGTATCTGGAAGTGTCCAGGTATCCAATGTAATTCTATTGTTGAATTTCTGATTTGAATGTTTTCTGCAGCTGCTATTGCTCGCAGCTGGCAGTCTTGCCCTGGGCTGTCTGTGGCATTCTTAAGTCTGGATATTGCTGCTTGGTTGTCTGAGAATATATGAAATTTGTGTCTTTTTTCAGGATATAAACTTGCATATTCCATTGCCTGTGTGATAGCCTCCAGCTCACCATTGTACACTGAAGCTTCAAGTCCAATATTTGAGCTAGCTCTGTGTTGAACTCTCCCGCTGCTCCCAGTAGCTACAAAAGCAATTCCAACACCAGAGCTGTCTACCATTAACGAGGCATCAGTATATATAAATGTATTTTTTTTCCAATTGATATTTTTAAAAATATGTAAATGATTGCTAGAGACTTCCTCTTTAGAAGTCTTTTCTATGTTAATTGTATATGGGAGATCCAGCTCCCATGGTGGAAATTTAAATGAATGTATCTTCTCCAGCACATTATCACCTAATATTTGGCTGATTGAGTTCTGGATCCGGCTCATTTGTGTAGGCTTCTTAAGGGTATAGTCCTTATTCATCTGAATATTGACTGGATGATATTTTGAGAGCTTGGCTAATCTAAATGCAAAGAGGCGCATTTGGTGAAATAACCTTACCCTTGTTGGTGCTAGACATGCTTCTACTTCCATTGGCAATATTGGTGCAGTTTTGAATACCCCAAGTATCTTCCTCAGGGCCATGTTTTGTAGTCTCTGGAGTGAGCTTGAAATATGATCTTGTCCTTTCCACCATATTACTGACCCATAGTCTGCTACACTTGTGATGCAAGCTAGGTATAATTGTCGCAGTGCAGCTGGTGAGAGACCTCGCTCTGTATTTGCCAGCCTTGTCATCCTATGAAAGGATTGGCTGGCTTGTGTTGATCTTATTTGTATATGTTTCCTAAATTTAAGACCTGGATCAAACCAGATACCTAACCATCTAATTGATCCATTTGGCTTGACTAAGTCTCCATTAGGAAGCATTAGTGTCATGTCTTGGGCTTTCTTCTGATTGGTGAAGTGCATCAATTCAATCTTTGCCAGATCAAATTGAACTGCACTCTTGCTTCCAAGGCTGAAGATTTGGGATGCTTCTCTCTCAAGGATTTTGATGTTTTTTCTGACACTGCTTGAAGCTGTAGATAAAACAATATCATCCATGTATGATAAGATATGGATAGCTTTGGATGGAAATAAATCTCGGATATAGATCAGAAAAAGAATGGGTGAAATAGGGCTCCCTTGTGGAATTCCTGTTTCTATCTTGCTGAAATCCTCTTTTTCCCATTGAATGCCAGCTGCAAGACTCGGTCCTCCAGGAAGGAAGCTGTCCAAGCAATAAGACTTGTAGGGAGCTGCAATTTCTGCATGGTTCTTAGTAATTGATTTCTAGCCACATGATCAAATGCCCCCTTGACATCCAAGAAGAGAGATGATGTGATCTTATTCAATTGTTTATTGATCTCAACTTCATTTGTCAGAAGAAGAGCTGCATCAATGGCTGATTTTTTGAGCCTGCCACCTATCTGGGATGGGTGTAGTAACTCTGTTGTTTCGGCTAGATATCCAATCTTTTGGCCAGAATTCTTTCACTAACTTTTCCAAGACAGTTGAGAAGTGAAATGACCCTATAGGCCTTTGGCTGAGAGTAGTCAGGCTTGGATGGTTTCTTTAATATTACTCCAGTGGCTTGCTTCCAGCATCTAGGATGGTATCCTACATCTAACAGACGCGAGTAAAGCTGGAAGAAAGTGTCTGGAATGGCTCCATATGCTTGAGTGATTATTTCTTGGGTGATTCCATCTGGTCCTGGAGTCTTTCCCTTGATATTTGAAGAACATGCTCTCTCCAACTCTGATGGCTTTAATTCTGGCCATATCCAGTGTCCAGCCTGGTAACCATCCCATTCAGTAGGTCTAGTCACAGGAGGAGTTGGAAATAGTGTGGTTCTGAAGGCTCTACATTTCCCCTCAAATGAAACCTCCATGTTGCCATCACCTCTTGATAAGGAGGGGATAATCTTTGTTGTTGCTTCTTTGGTATAAGACATAGCCTGGAATATTGATCTAGGATCTTCCTTCTCAAGGAAGTTGTTCCAATGGCCTTGCTTGGCTGATTTGATAGCTGAGAAGTAAGTATTCCGTGCCTCTTTATATTCAACCATATAGAGTGTATCATCCTTGTCACTTTTCAGGGTCTTGTGCTTTTTTTTTTTTTTTTTTTTTATAATCCATTTACATCCTGTCTAAGTCTTAGACTATTGTAGGATGTGCATCAATGTGATGCAAACAAATCTATCTATCTAGTTAAAATTACATTCCATCTGCTTTCTCTTTCATTTGAACCCTGGAGTGCTCATGACTCTTTCTATGAACTAAACATTTCTTTCCTCATTTTCCTTTACTTATAATTCATTTCTTTCCTTCTATAATTTAATCCACCATCTATCCCCATTTTTTATCCTACCCTATTTTGTCCTTGATGCACCATTTCCGGCTGCAAATCTCGGTTTTTTCTATAAATTTCAAAGCTGCCTGTATGCCAATTTTTGAATGTAGGATCAACCTAAGGCTTAGCTGCCCACTTTTTATGCAATCATTTAATATTGCCCTTTCACTATTGTATCTCCTGCATTGCAGTAATAAATGTCTTGGTGTCTGTTTTGCTCCACAGATACACATGTCATCATTTTCTTTTCCAATTCTCTTAAGATATGATTTAAAATATCCATGTCCTAGTTTCAGTTGGTAGAAGGCTGAGCTTACATTCTTCTTGACTCCTCTACCAATGCAAGGCTTATTATTTATGTGTAGCCCATATTGGCTAGAATATGAGCTTGTGGAATGTTGATTTATTGACTTCCAGTCCTCTAGAATAGAGAGCCATTCTATATTTCTTGCTGCTTTGCATTCTTGACCTATCTTACTCATGCTTGTTGGCATTGGTTGTTGAATATTTGCAAAGGCTGCTTTCTTTGCTAGTTGGTCAGCTATTTCATTTCCAAATATTCCTTGATGAGCTGGCACCCACTCCAGCCTGATCTGAGTACCGAGCTGTGCTAGTCTTGTTGCTGCTGTTATAGCTCTATTGACCCATGCTTGTCCAGCTCTATCATCAGCTTTCATTAGTCTTGTTAGAGCACCCTGACTATCTGAGAAGATTGTGACATGTTCAGGACTGACATTCATAGAAGCAGCATGTTCTAAAGCCATAACAATAGATTCAAGCTCTCCATTATATATAAGATTCTCATTTCCAAGGCATGTTGATTTTTGATTTGTTATCAAGCTTCTATGATCATACATCATGAATGCCACTCCTACTCCTTTTGCATCTGGACCCCAGGAAGCATCAGTGTAGTAGACTGTGTGGTTTTGGTTCCACATCCCCTGTATTTTAGCTAGGTGTATTGCAGCTTCCATGTCTTTGGCTCCATTACTTATGTGAATTTCATATGGTACCTTTCTTTCCATGGAGGGTAGAGATAAGGAATTATATTCTCGATATTTTCTGAGTCAATATATAATTCCAGGGATTGTCTTATCTTTTCTGTCTGCAATAAATTTCGGGTGTGAATTTCTACTTCTGGATCAAGATATGCTAGCTCTTGATGTAAGGCTTTTTGAATTGGATGATATGGTGGCAGGGTAAAGGCCCTCAAAGCATATTTTCTTCTGCTGTGATTGAGCCTCACTTCTGGTGGACATAAGCATGCCTCTATCTCCATAGGTCTAATTGGGGATGTTTTAAAACACCCAAGAATCTTTCTCAAAGCTATATTTTGAAGGCCCTGTAGCTTATCAGAAAATTGTTTCTGATTTTTCCACCACACTGGACTAGCATAATCAGCAATGCTTATCACATGCTAGATATAGTTGTCTCATTGCAATGTGACTGAGGCCTTTTTCTGAATTGGTTAGTCTTGCCATTCTACCAAATGCATTCTTTGCTTGGGCCACTCTTGTATTTACATGGTAATTAAAATTCAATTTTTGATCAAACCAAATTCCAAGCCATCTAACTGTGTTCTTTGGTGATACTAGTTGACCATTTGGTAGGGTTAGCTTGCACCTCCTTGCTGCTTTAGTGTTTTCAAAATGAATGAGTTCAGTCTTCTCCATATCAAAGCTGACTGCATTTTGTAACCCAATATCCTGGAGTTTTCTGAACTTCTCTTTCCATAATGTCAATATTCTTCTTCAGGCTTGGTGATGAGACTGTCAATGCTATATCATCAATATAGGATATAAATTCCACAGTGTTGATTTAAACATATTTCTAATGTATATTAAAAACAGTATTGGTGAGACAGGACTTCCTTGTGGAATGCCTGTTTCAATGAGAGAAAATTTCTCTGACTGTCTTTCAAATTGAAGCTTCATTTGTCTATGGTTGAGGAATGACAATACCAGCTTAGTAGACTGTATGGTAATCTTAGCTCACTCATGGTGAGTAGTTGATCCTTGGAAACATGGTCAAAAGCACCCTTGACATCAAGGAATAATGTTGATGTTTTCCTTTTTGCTGCCTTTTCAGTTTGGATTTTGTTCAGAAGAGAAGGCAGGCATCCACAGCTGACTTTTCAATCGTCCTCCAATCTGTGACACGTGTAGTAAGTGGGTTGTTTCTGCTAGGTATCCAAGTCTTTGTGCAAAGATTTTTTCTAAGGCTTTTCCAAGGCAGTTGAGCAATGATATTATTCTGTATGCCTTTGGTTGAGAGTAATCAGGCTTGCCTGGCTTTCTAAGAACTTTACCTATTGCCTGTCTCCAACACCTTGGATGATATCCAATTGAAGAATAAAGAATAAATTTTAAAAAAATATTTCCTTATTAGCATTGTATGCATGTTTAATAATAATCCAAGTGATTTGATCCGGACCTGGTGCACTTCCTTTGGATACATTACAGCACGCATTAGCCACTTCTACTTCTGTCAATTTTGGCCAATTCCAGTTGCCTTCCTTGTGATAAGCCCAATTAAAAGGAGTTGATCTTGGTGGGATAGGAAACAGTTTTGCTTTTAATGCCTGACATTTCCCAGTAAAAGTTTCCTTATTTGTCCATCATCTCCTTGTATATTTGGCAGGTTATCAGATTGTCTTTCTC